>JACCPG010007974.1:0-67265 GCA_016069955.1 Drepana arcuata
GTCGTGAGAGTGGGAATACATTGGTGATGATTTATCAAGTTAAGATTAATCAAAATGGCTTGTTAGTACAGCATCTATGATACTCTTGGATTACCGTTATGTATCAGATTAGGCACAGTGTGTCTGAAGGTTTTGAAACAGCAATTTAAGCATATTAAAACTTTTTAATACTTAATTATAAATAGCACGTAGGTTTCATAAATAATTTACAAACACAAAAATACAATTGTAGAGTAGCCTAAATGATTAAATTGTCTTTTTTATTTTTACAATATTTACATTAAAATCTGTGGAATGCTATAATTCTTACCATTCATTTAACCTATTTTGGGGGTTTAAATGATAAGTTGGGCAGGCCACTTGAACAATATGTAATCTCAGATCATAATCCCAAGGGAGATATTAGAAGCAAACTTATAGGAAATAGCACTGAAACCAGGCGGTGTCAATGCCTATTTCATGCAAGAATTAAGTGCATGGATTATATAAGAATTTTTGTAACTCCTCCATTCAACGGAGCGTCTTGATACATAAAATCGAAGTACATATCATCACGCAGAGTTTCTCACGGGGTAGGCAGAGACATTAGAGCGCTATATCTCTCTACACTTAAAACCTCTTTCACTCCATCTACCTACTTATTTCAACAGTCTTTTCACTCGCCGGTTTCATGTACTCCTAACGTTCTCATACTTGAATATTCGTACGATTTTATGTTGTCGGAACGTGGTCTTCCTCTGCGTGTCGTTCCAAATACTTTCACATCGATGGAATCTTCTTTTTTTTTATACCACATGGGTGACAAACAAGCATGCGGTCCGCCTGATGGTAAGCGGTTACCGCCGCCTAGGGGCACTTGCAACACCAGGGGTATCACTCGCGCGCTGCCGACCCTGCAGGAATCTTTTCACACCCTTCTTGAAGAACTCCATGCTGTACTCTCCAGGGAAAATCTCAACGGGGAGCTCATTCTTCGTATATAATTTGAAAATCTACCTTGTTTCTATGACCTGACGTTCTTATAAATTAATACACGCTTCAGCCTCGGATGATCCGGGATCACGTGGCCTATAGTCATGTCAAGCCTATCTCTGTACATGGCTTGCGTGGTCAATGATAGTGAAGTGGAAAAAGTGGCCACTCTTTACCTAGCTAGAGCTTCAGATTTTCATATTATATTAGTAAGGATTATTTACTGTGTCTACAATACTATTGAAATACGTCACAAAATCAAATATGTTCCTTTTTATTGTTTACTGTATGATAGGTTTTAGTTTCGTTGCGTTTATTGGTCGAGAAAAAATTGATACAAAATCTCTTACGACATTCCTAAAGAGCTTGAGTTAATAAAATATTTTAATTTTTATGCTAGTATCTTATTATTTAGGAATATGAAGTTTATATGAACTGTTCTTATAACGGCAAATGGAATAAATACTTCGTATGAACCCCTAGGAACTTGTCACAACGTGATCAGTAATGTACTGTTCGCTCTAGGTACATATTTTTTCATAATATTTAGATCATTTCCACTACTTACTTTTAATTAAATATATGCAAGTGAGATACTATAGGCAAGTGATACATAGTTATATACAGTAAATAGATTCATTAAATATATTTACCATCTGAATTTGTGTAGTACAAATTATCTATTTTTAACTAATACATCGTCTTGCAGGCATAAGTTTTGCGTAAATTAGGTTATTGTTTTTTATACAATTTAAGTGTTCTACACTTGTTATGACAGATCAGGGTTTTTGACATAACGCCCGGTCATTTCTCATGAGTGTGAAAGGGACAGACATTAATGTTAAAACCCCAGGTACTAATTGTAATAACTATCCATTGGACAAAACATAATTAAGATATAAATATATAGGTATGTGTTCTTGAACTGTCATTTGTTTTCTTTCTTAGGGTTGTTGGTACCCTGTTGGTGGTATGGTATACCTCCTCATCTATCTTCTTCATAGTACGATCTCCATACGTCGTATTTCGTCTTGAGAGTACAAAGCAACTGCTTTGTCTTTTCTAAGAACAGTTTCACTGTGGGTTTGGTGGTCGTAGAACTGTGATGCAAATGGACCCTCGCAGTATCCGAAGTAGGTCTATAACCTCTGGTGTCTTCATTGATGTAACGTTTTCGTCGTTTACCTGAAAACGTTAAGTTATTAAGTTTTTCATCGAACAATTGAGGATGGGCACGCGGGTGGGAATATCAGAGTATCTTAATTATGCCAACGTGTAAAGAGATAGCGACCCAGTGAGAGAATATAAGTATATTATATCTTCACGCCTTAAGGGCCAAAAGGGTCCCCGAAGGGGTAGGCAGGGGTGTGTAGTACTTTTTACACCGACTTTCCGCCGGAGATATATTTTAGGTGCCAACCTGATAGATGGCGAGTTTCATCTCTCACGCACGACTTGTAGGTACGCCATAGAATTTCTTCTCCACATATGCAGGTCTTCTCTCAATGCTTTCGCTCACCGTAACACTCGTGGTGTTACTAATTACCGTATTTAAATTCAGAAAAACTCATTTGTATAGTCGGAATTCGAACATATAATTTTTGTGTTGCAGGCAACTCGAACAAGTCCACCACCACGGCTCTATGTAAGTATATTATGATACATATTATATCTTTATCTGTATCTTATATTTTACGCATTTCCACAAGTGTCCTCGAAATGGTCTAACCCTTTTCGACGTCAACTTATATATATATACAAATACATATCATACTCGAATCCGACGAGCATGTATGAAGAGACTGATGAATGTGGACGAAGCGAAAGAGGTAAGTCTAGAGAAAACTGGCGCTCTATACTCTCTGCCTACCCCATTAGGGTCTCGGCGTTCACTGATATAATTTGGATTGAATCGAAAAAATATGTATATAATCGCATTTTAAGCCTTTTTTGACACTGCCTGACACGAACCTGCAATATGACGTCACCGCGTTGCAGTCGCCCGTCCCTGGCTGCAACGCTATCGTTGTATACAGCTGAGATGTAGCTCTGGCCAGATTCGGGGTGGCTTTGTACACTGAATCCCAGCCGGCTATTCCATCCGCGATTTAACTCTACTGTCACTATCTGAAAAGTGGCAGAAACAAACGTTAAGTTATTTTAAATTGCATATTAACGTGGCCATTCCATACTAATACTTATGTACTAAGGCAAAGAACGCTGTGTTTAACGTGTTAACACTTATCTTAGAAACTGTTTATTCGATTTGAGACATGATTATATGAAGAATTTATATATTATTAATAATATTCAAGAAAAATATAGGCTGTTATCGTGCTACTACTCAAGGGAATGTATAATCAAATTTTATAGGGGCGAGACTGAGGGTCGCAACGCGTAACTAGTGATTAATATTTGCTTAATTTGGACCACTTAGCCAAGTGCCAGTCTACCTATCAATCAGCCGCTGAGTCCGTCTTTATTGGTGACCGGATATATCGTCATCATCTTGCTTAAGAGGGTATTTGTTGACGCATCATACTTGATAGTGGCACTATACTTATATGTACAAGCTTTCTAAGAGGCTGGCCAAGGGATATACCCACTTACTACCGTATGTGCTACGTACATGGCCGTTACCAACGTTTTCGAATTCATCATTAGGCGTATGTAGGTTGGGTTACTATGTCCTTCACCTTTAAGCTCGTGTGAGGTACATTAAATCATATTTTATAATAAATATATTACCGTTGGCTCAGTGCTTATCTCGTCCATCGGTGGTTCAGGTTTCACATTTTCTTTTTGACCGGGATCGATTTCTTTCAACTTTGCAGGCAACGGAGACTCTTCCTTTACCTTCCGCTCGTTTTCTGGTGACAACGCGACACCTTTCCATTTTTTCATGCCTGAAATACAAATAAGACAGCGACTTTTGGCAAATAATTAAGGTCGTTCTATCGTGAGGAACAGTTAAGAAGGAACACTCCCGGTTTTACCCGCGTAAAATTCTATTTAAGTGCATTTTTTTCTGGAATAAAACATTTTGCGTGTTAATTCAGCTAATAATCTATCTGCCAAAAGTCCATCCAATTCAATTCAGTAGTTTTTACGTGGAAGAGGAACAAACTTTCACATGCAAAGTGAACAATCTTAGGGCACTATGACATCAACAAGTTACCTACAAGTTTGAAAGGCAAAGTCAACATGCAAGCCTTTGTTTCTTTATTATTTAAGCCTGCACTGCAGTTATTTTGTGTTCAAGTCATAAATGCACGTGCTAAATACACAAAACGTTAAGAATTACCTTCGTCTTTATGGACGTCGGCGGTGCCTTCATTGCTAGTGGTATGCAGTACTGCGCTTTGGTAGGCAGGGTTCGCGTGTTTGAATCGTGCTTCGTCACTGGTCAGCTCGACGGGCATTGACACCGGTTCATTAGAGTCTACGGGGAACACTGGCTCTGCGTACCGCTGACGAGTTATGTTCTCCTGGTACACGTTGGGTGCGTCCAGGGTATCGTTGTCTAAATTGTTCAGCTCATAGCCATGCGGTGGCACTGGAACCATGCATGCCAATAGATATTAGTGATTCAAGCTAAGTAGTCACATTTATAATATAACAATAACACTTGAATTTGACCAAAACTTGAACAAACAAACATTTTCTGAAACAGTACGAAAGTAAAAACATATATTTCGAAACAATTTGTGAATGCAAAATAAACCGTAATAAAAGGTAACAGAGTTTATATTGAGACCGATATAACATCTAATAAGGTGCTGCAAAATAGCTACGAATGAGTGTTAGAAACAGCCGTCACATGTTTGTACATATATCCGACAGTCCGTCAGTTCGCTGGCTCGGATAAGTGGTGTGAAGCATGTGTGGTGATTGGCGGTGTGCGGGCCGACAGCTCACCTGTCAGGCTTATTTTTTGTTTTCTACTAGGTGGGGCTGTGGGGCTGTTGAGTGCCATAGTGTGTGCCCGCTGCGGCCGACTCTCCTTGTCGCTTTGTGAATGTGTCTCTACCATATCGGACCTTGGACCATCTGTGTACAACACCTACATTGCTTAGTGTGTTTGTTTAGCTGTGGGTGTGATAGCGTTTCAAGCTAACTACTTTTATTAAATGATGCCGGTACACAGCAGTTACACTTGCTTTTCGTTTACAGTTTAATGTATTAAATAGCATATAACAGAATGCAATTATATATAGTTAGGATGTTTCATTTAGCATATAGCAGAATGCTATTACAGATAGCTCGGATTTTTTAAGAGTCATTGAGCAGTTGTTTCAAGCAATACCATATTGATTTCGATTACAATATAATGTATATATTATGTACTTATTACCCAGATCGTTGTTAGCCCTCGGCTGGTGTTCTTGTTTCTTTATGTAAGCAAACACTGTGGAAAATCCCAACATTCAAGTATCCACACACAGTATCGTACACAAAGGTATTTGTTTAGGACAAAGGGTTAGGAGGTTTAGCAAAAATATACTTAATCGTTGAGTTATTTTTGGCCTATCGTTAAGTGTATACAACAGAACTACGTATTGTTGGCTGGCTATACCATACCAAAAATATCAAAAACCTAAATCAAATTCGCCAGTCATACAAAATGGTATTCTATTTCGATGTATGCAGAATATAATTTTAATTGAACTCACCATTAGGGTGTTCATAGTGGTTATTATCCTTGGTGAGCTTGCGGAACTTGCGCGGTGAGAGGCAGGGGGAGCGGGACCCGTCCGCCGCGTCTGGGGTGAGGCGCCGTGCCGCGAGGTCGCACAGCATTGACACTGCTTCAGGTCTGTAAGCACCAGTAAGGACTTTACTTTACTTATTTTAAGTATTACTTAATTAGTATATGTAGGTATACTCTTCATCGTCAAGCTCGTGGTGTGACTAATCAAACTTATTTAATTCTAATAATATTTCTTTGCTTTGTGCTTCGATATGATTTTATACACTTGTAGTTTCCTTACTTACTAGGCTACATCGCAGTAAGGTGTATAATATCATACTTTCGAATAAAGCAACTCATATAACAATTATCGACCCAAGCTCCGAAATGCGTTTAATACATACATACATATACATATCATCACGCCAAGTCCCTAACGGGGTAGGCAGAGAGTATAGAGCGCCAGTTCTCTCTAGACTTACATACTTCTTTCGCTTCGTCCACATTCATCAGTCTCTTCATACATGCTTGCGTTGTATGAAGATATATAATATGAAGAATATGCGATGCGTTTAATCGTACGTAATATATAACCTAGGACCTATAGGAATAAATACATGTTGCATAGTTATTTCATCAATATACTTAGCTTTGGGAAAGTTTGGGTGCAAGAAGCGGCGATACAGAATTGGAATGGAAATGAAATTCAGAACATAGATGTAGAAAGCTAGTAGAAGAGCTAGAAAGATTAATACATTGCATTCGACTTGATAAGTCTATTCCAAAAAAAGTTATTGTTTAAGTTATTACAATAAGTGTCAAATGTATTACTTTAAACGAGCCAATACTCGTGTATCATCATATCATAAATACCTGTGAAACTTCACATTTTTGATTCTTGAGAAAAATCGGTGAAATACAAAATGTATCTTATATTATTAACGAAATGAGACTAAAATTTACTTGAATTTGACAAAACTCACGAGTTCGTTATAGTTCGTTTAAATCCTTCAAGTTCCAAGAAACGTCGAAGCGTAAAAAACTTATTTCTCATGAATATTGAGTGAGCTCGATAATAAAATAAATCCAATTCGTTACAAGAAGCGTGAAATGATGAATCAGTAATGCTAAACGCCAGTTCAAATACATCTTGAAATATGAATTTAGTCAAACGTTTTTTCATGGCGCAAATCGAATTAGACCCCTAGTTTATTTAAGTAAAACTCCCGCTACTAGGAACATATTGAAATGGTGTAGGAGACATTGGCCTTGTAGTTGGGGTGCGTAGGGTTGGCTCTTGATACATAGAGCTCGTCGATACCCCCAATCCCCCTTTGCAGCTGCCTACATACATATAAATATATAATAACAGAGGTTATTTCAGTGCAAGTCCGTTAACAGAAAAAAGTTAATCCAAGTTATATAGTTTATTTATTTATCCTACTGTTATTATATCTGCGAATGTATGTTACGACGTTTGTTCCTCTTTAATGCAAATTAAAACTAGAAATGAAATAAGATTTGACGTGAATATAATCGCTGGTTTAATAAACAAATAATAAAGTATAATCGCATTGCCTATTTGATGTAGAGTTAATTGGCCATATGATTCCTCTATAGTGTACAAGTGTATAGTGGTCCGAAATAAGTTATATTTACCTTAATGGGGGCTTAGGCCTATTCAAAGGTGCCTCGGAATCCGTTGGTCCCTCCTTTGGCGACATAGGTGACAGCGGTGTTGCCGCATGGTCGCGGTACAGACGCAAGCGCACCTCGGAGCCACAAGCTCGCAAAAACGCGACTGCCTCAGAGTGCGACATGTTTGACATTGGAGTGTCGTTCACCTGCAGTTCACGAGGTCAATGAACGTTTGACGTTAATGAGTTACCGGCTATATACATTCATGTTAGTATGGTTTTGCCGGGAAGTTACCGAATTATTTGGCGAAACGTTTTCTCATACCTATTAAAATGTTATAAAGATGAGTGTTGAGACTAGCACATAATATAGCACATAACATATCTTGCGATATGTCATAAATGATTCGAAGGCCAACCACGTAATGAACCAAATACCTCCCAATGTCTCAATTTCTCTAGAAAGCTTTTAGATAAGTATGCTTCAGTACCGTCGAGATTTATTTTATGAGACAAAGAAATAGTACTCCATTTTAATATGCCACCGACTAGCGAATCAACACAACGAGACTCTCACATAAATAGACAACAAGTACTGAAACGCGCGAGTATTATTGATACAGATGGTTCATTGAACAATATGCTCCACAATGCAATAGTTGGTGCTTTGTGAATCACCAATAGTAACAAGTCATTGCGGAAACAACCAATGTATTCCATTTAGTGTTCCAGTTCCATTCGGATTACTTAGTACGTTTTGGTTCACTTCTTATGATTGCGTTAACTGATCCTGCTTTAAACATCGAAAGCTCTCAAATCAGTAACTTACTTTAAGTTAAAAATATTATTGAGCTTTATGGCAAAGGAAAACCCACATACTTTTAAGTAGCTTTTTAAAGTAGTATGAATAGTCTCTTGGCAACTATGTATCTCCGGCATAAAGAGGGTTGTTACACCTTTAAGCTAAGTTGAATTATTGAGTATATTTATACAGACTGTTTTTATTGTCAGCGAGTTGGCTTAAGCGATTAATTTTTTTGTTCAATCACCGTAATACCAAATTAAATTAGCAGATTTATGCGTCTATTTTTTATATTGGCAATTGTTTGAGCAGGCAGACTTCCCAAGTTATTCAATATATTTGGGCCTAAATTGCATCGGGTTATGCTTCTAATTTAAAACAATTTTTGTCATGTTATCAGCAATGTATATTGCACGCCAAAAAGTCTGCTTAACACGCTGTCACGCGAGATCTCATTCTTGACTAATATTGTCACTAATTAAGATGGATTGGAAGCGGTTTCACTAACCGCAACGATCCTATCGCCCGGCTGTATCCTTCCATCGCTGAGGGCTGGCTCCCTCACCAGAGCCCTGACGTAGTGGCCGAGAGCACTGTGATCTTCTTTGCGAAGTGTGAAGCCTAGGGAGCCATTGACCTTTGTCATAATAATATCGAATTCCTGCAAAAATAAAATGAAAAATGAAGTGTCAACCTAAGACGAATAAATCTAAACTACATGGTCCTTACGTATAATATTATATATTTTAGTGTTACAATGAATCTTTGCAAATCCCATTTAAATTGTAGTAATATCGTTAATGTTTAGCAAACAAAATAAATGACTACGTCTTGCCGACATTACCAGCTCGGCGTTGCCCTCATAAGGCTATTTGCTACAATTTACTTACCAACGATCCGTCATCCTGGGGGCGTGAACAAAAAGCCATATTAATTGACGCTCTGAAATCGATCACCTTCAAAACCCTACAAATAAGCGATTAATACTTAGATCAAATGAATTGGGATCGTTACCCGCTGTATCGTATCGTAATCTATACAAAGTCTTTGGTAAATTACACAGCGACTAATTATATACAACCGTGTTACATGGTAGTATATAATACCTTCGCTATTCTTTATATACGGACGGATAGGCCTTTATGAGATAAGTAGGAGCATTATATGGAACCTAATATTACTAGCAATAGCTACTCCAAAATTAAACTTAACAAATCTATTGAAATTTCCAGTACCTAAATGCCACGGCAACAACTTACCTTACGTATTAGGCGGGCCGAATGATTGTTTACATACATATATACGCCCAGGCATTTCTGAGGTAGGCAGTCACAGTAGAGCGTTAGGTTCGTCTAGAGTAGTGGTACTAGAGTTAACTCTAGACTAACTAACTCTTTTCGCCTAATCCTTTTATTTAATTCTTCTCTGTTATTAACCACCTTTGTACATGCACCTCCACATCTACCCTTTATTGTAACTTTTATATATAACAAGGAACGTAGATGGGACGATAGCGGTCAATCTCACTGATCGATCTGTTTAGTCATAACGCAGTTAAGGCACCCTCGAGACATCCAATATTATCCAAACGAAATTGTGTACACTCCTATCATCGTCGGAAACATTCCCCCAATAAAATAAATAAGAATGAAGTGCTTATTTTATCACACATATGAAATTGAAACTTACATGAATTTTTAGTACGTACTCGCAAGGAATTTTTAGCTGAATTGTGACAGCACTATTAGTGATAAAATGCGGTCTTATTCTGGTATTCCTCGAAAGGGATAACTGCGATGTATTTTTAATCCTCACGCCTTCCCACAAGGGTTCCCGAAGGGGTAGGCAGAGGTGTATAGGTAATACCCACCAACCCACTTTCCGCCAGAGGGTTTAGGTGCCAACGTGACAGATGGCGAGTCCATCGCCGTTACTCAAGCACGACTATACATACGCCTTTGAATTTCTTCTCAGACGTATGCAGGTTTCCTCTCGATGTTTTCCTTCACCGTAAAGCTCGTGGTGTGACTAATCACTGTACTTAAGTTCAGAAAAACTCATTGGTACAGTCGGGATTCGAACTTGCGACCTTTGCGTCGCAGGCAACTGCTCGAACCACTCGGCCACCACGGCGGGTATTTTTAATCAATTAAGAAATATTAAGATTGTATTGTAAATTACTGAGACTTTTTTAACACAGCTATTAATTTCAATACAAAATCAATAGCACGAGAACACCATGCGAGATCCTCTCACCTTCTTCCAATAGGCGATACTAAGAGGCTAACACCGCAACTACCATGTAGTGCCACTAATCATGTCGATCGTTAGATGAAATTTATCAATCAATTAGTTGAGGTGAGCTTACCCCATATTGAATATCGTAAACGGGGAGGGGTCGATCGAGATCAGGCAGTCTTAGGTCACGTCGATCGACCTCCGGGCTAGCCTCCCTACGGCCTCGGCCTTCCGAAGAGGATGTGGTTGCGCTGCTGGTCGTTTGAGATAACCTGTGAATGATAAACGTTTGGCGTAACCCTAGAACACTTCTCTTTAGAAAATTGAATTCATCCAAGCGATTTTTTTTTATACAACAAGATTGGCAAACAAGCATACGGCCCACCTGATGGGAAACGGTTACCGTAGCCTATTTACGCTCACGATACCTAAGTATCACTTGCGCGTTGCCACTCAGTGTTCAGAGAGTTATACTGTGTTGGCAACATAATAGGTCTAATCCCTCGGTTGCCAACACAATATAACAATCCTCCCCCCTCCCCAAGGAGCTCATTACTGGAAACCTTATTCACCACGTAGGAACACAACACAAAAAAATTGTGTTATTTGGCTACGGACTTCCAAATTCGAACGGAGAATCCGTTATGCCCACCTCTCTTAAATGATTAGAACCAGGACGATGTAAGGCATTATATATTTAACTAGCTGTGTGCGATAAATTTGATTATTTATATTATCATGAATGGTAAAAAAATTGCATTCCTTTTTATCTGGCTTAAAACGCCCTAAGTCCAGCTAATGAGCCAGGAAACTGTGCCAAGTTTCATAGAATTCCACTAACCGTTCAGTCGTGATTTAGTAACAAACGTAGATTCATCCATCCTAATCTTCACATTAATAATATTAGTATAGATATAGATATTTGTTTTATTGTTGGAGCATAAAAATAATATCTCTTTTCACCCTTCTCCGTCTTATCCGAGACCTCATTGTAATTACACAAGTATTTTTAACAATGTGATAATGATTTGAAATAGTTGAAGTGCTATCGATTCAATTCTGTTTCAAAGTCCAAAGTCCCTTTCCAAGCTGTAGTTTCCGAACGGCTTCAGTATTGCAAGTGTAACTTGGCTTTACACAAAGTTTCGCTAAGTAGGATGTAGCGTGGCGAGTAGCGATCCGTGCCTAGAATAGTTATGTGGTACTTGTATGTCCTCGTAATTACTTAATGGGTATCAGATATCAACTTGCACTAAAGCCAATTTCCGTGCATGTTATGGAACTATATCTTAAGCACTCGTACCTCAAAGTTTAGAGCTATAGTTGTGGTAAATTAACAATCTAGTATTGAGTAAGCTTCTAGTTAAACTGGTTATGACAGCTGAACGGAACTTCTCTTCATCCCGTACATTTAATAGAGATGGCGAAAGTAATTCATTAGGCCAATTGTGTCTTATTGGATGATTACTTTATTAATGTAATTTTAACGTATTATTATTATTATCCTTACGTCTTCCCACGAGGGTCCCCAAAGGGGTAGGCAGAGCTTATTATCATCGGTACTAATAAGGTAGGTATGGTACGGACTTGCCCGGTGCATCACTATGCACCGGGCAAGTCCGTACCATACCTTTTATGGGCAGGTTTGGAATTCTTTATCCAGATATTTTGTTTTTTATACCACATGAATAGAAAACATATATTTTGAAGGGCAACAGCTAAAGGCGATCTTCTGGGAACTTACAAGGACTGAGATCTCATTAAAAAACACGGGCTCCATGAATAAGCATTGTACCAGGCAAGTAGTTGCTTTATTACCTGGCATGCATGGGATGGCAGTTAAGTGGATCCAAGGGCGGTAGGTGAGGCGGGTGCGGCGTCCTTGCGGGCGGTGTTGGCGGGTCTGGTGGTGTGACACTTTCTAAAGCGTCAGGCGGAGGCCTACACACGCGTAGTTCCACTCGGGCTGGCGCTGTCCGTAATACCTCTAGCGCTTCCTGAGGATTTACAAAGATTTATAAGAAGGTATATTTACAAGTATACCTACTCATACCAGGTTAAAGCAATTTGTATTTAAATAAAATAAATAAATATCCTCACGCCTTCCCACAAGGGTCCCCGAAGGGGTAGGCAGAGGTGTATGGGTAATACCCACACACCCACTTTCCGCCAGAGGTATATTAGGTGCCAACGTGACAGATGGCGAGTCCATCGCCGTTACTCAAGCACGACTATACATACGCCTTTGAATTTCTTTTCAGACGTATGCAGGTTTCCTCACGATGTTTTCCTTCACCGTAAAGCTCGTGGTGTGACTAATCTAATCTAATTTGTATTTAATAATATTAAATATTGTCTGACTCAGGGACTTTTTGTTTCTTTGGATGAGACCTCATTAGTTGATACCTCATTGAAGTCCATTGAGAAGTTTATGCTGTATTAAGAATATAAACATTCTTCTTGGCACGTTGCCTCGGGATACCGATTTGGGACAAATATTTTATCTGTAAGTAGTTAGTTTCAACTGTTCTTTGTAAATATTGTTAATTGTTGTAATAAATGTAAAAAGTACATTAAAAAAAAAATATAAACATTGCAACCGGACAGGAGCATATAGTCCCGCACTAACGATCATTAGCTCAGACGGCCTACTATTATTGGTAAGACACGAGAAGATCATAACCAAAAGTACCAATACATGTCTCATTCGCTGTTTCGCGGAATTGTTTCGCTTTACGATCTTCTCGTTGAATCTTCATTAGCGACTCATCGGTCATGGTTATCCTTTCAATGTGCTTTCAACACCACATTTTAAAGCGTATAAGTAATTATAATATACGTCCATCTTACAACGTACAATAATAGTACTTAAACACTCATGACTTTAACGTCCAATAGAGTGATACAGCTCTCCACTACCCACGTCGCTTGTGGTGTGCAGTAATTCAGGGAACAAAGGACACCAGAGGCTATTTTTCAAGTGTCACGGACAGTACGAATGTCGGAATGGAAGCAAAGTGCCCAATTAATTTCGGTTTCATTTCAATGCGAGCGCCTAATTAAAATTATGGCAAGTCGAAATGAAATCTTCAGCTACCTATTTGTAATACGTTTCGAAGTTATTATAAAATCGTTCAGGATTTAATAATTGGTCCTGTTATTAGCTTTTTTTTTAAATCGGTGTTACGAGGTGAATAAAAAATATGCCTATTGGATATTTTACGTGAGTAGGGTTATATAATTTTTTTATTACAATATGATTGTAGTAATTGGATAAAAATGATATCCCAAATAATGTTTTTATTGCTCATCGTAAAATGTCTAGGGAATTCCAAAATGACACCACATTTACGTCATGGCAATAAACCTTCACTTAACGCGACGCCTATTCCTATGCATTTGCGTCGTTCATTTGATTAAATTACTAACTTTACCTAACAAGGTAATAATACCAAGGTATAAATGTACCCCATACTGTAGAAGCGGTAAAAAATTGTAAGGGAAATAATTCCCTAAAGAAAATGTCGCTAATACACCAGTTACACACAAAATTTGGGCTTGACGAATGAATCCCTTTGAAACAGGCAAGATTAAATATACTTTACGGCAATTTCTTATCCGTCGAGAGAAAATTCTCATCTTTGAAATGTTACTTTTAACACAAGCCAAGCGTGTTACAATTTTGGGTAACTTTGTGGATGTTTTACAGTTTATTACGTTTGAACTCGAGGCCTCGTGCGGACTGCGTTGGCGTTTTCATAAAAGTTTTTACGTTTACAACCCAACCCAGGTAGGGCAGGTACCTGTGAGTTGTGGTACCGTGTGACAACAAATAGCAATTTAACGTGACTTACCGTTTATTTTTGTAAGCACGACACCGTGTTTTATGGCTGGGCCTTTAGCTACTACTGTGAAGGGGACAGGCGCTGCCACACTTAAATTTCATAGGGTCTTCTGAATAAATAAATTCGTCCGTGCGCACTAATGCGCTTACAAAAATAAAGGTGTCAGAGATAAGAATAACACAATAAGAAAATGTAAAAGAGTATTTTTTCAAGAAAATGTATTATTCTTATTACACGCGGCAACATTGTTTATTAGAACGTTGAACAAGATCACTTACGAAGGAAGGAAAGTTACTGATTGCAGAGTTCAACGATGCCGCTTGATTGTTGGCCGCAGTCTCAAGAGGTGTGTACCTTCACGCGCACAAAGCTTATGAACTTATAAGCTATAAGAGAGTTTCATTTATCATTGTTTTCTTTCACACGTTAAGTTTATGTATAATTTGCATTTAATATGGATTTTAGTTTTCTGGATCGTGTTACTTTGGTCTGATCATTTAGTTTTTTAAAGCTCCATTATTGTACCAAAAATTTATGTTATTTTGTTGAATAAACTATAAGGATAATTTATAAAAAAAATAATTTCCATATTGCGATGGAAAGTAAACCTGGTGGCTTACCTTTTGTTATGTCTAATGTCAACCTGAAAAAGGCTGTTTTTATCTTCTGAGAGATAAATATACCTAGGTTTTCTACTTACGTAAGTACTAAGTCCCGCCAAGGGCACTCCGTTGGCAGAAAGTAGAAGGTCTCGCGGCGCCAGTCGGCCAGTCCGCCACGCTGGTTGAGGCGGGTACAGTCTTCGTATCCTCACCAGGCCACCTCCTCCGCATACTGATATACCCAACCCACGACCATCTTTTTCTACTACTACGGTGAATGTGTTTTCTGTAAAAAAAACACAATTACGTAACTTAATTAATTTGGGAGTCAGCTATATGTATGTGGTGAGTAATCAAACGAAGATATAAATAAAGATTAAAGAGGAATTAAGAGGAATTAATAATTAATTATTAAGCCGTGGTGGCCGAGTGGTTCGAGCAGTTGCCTGCGAAGCAAAGGTCGCAAGTTCGAATCCCGACTGTACCAATGAGTTTTTCTGAACTTAAGTACAGTGATTAGTCACACCACGAGCTTTACGGTGAAGGAAAACATCGAGAGGAAACCTGCATACGTCTGAGAAGAAATAAAAAAAAAGGCGTATGTAATAGTCGTGCTTGGGTAACGGCGATGGACTCGCCACGTTGGCAGAGTATTACCTATACACCTCTGCCTACCCCTTCGGGGACCCTTGTGGGAAGGCGTGAGGATATATATATTAAAGAGGATAACATTTAAGTTACAGCGGGTCTTTAGTGAGACCGCGATCCTAATAATTTGTAATATATATTGCGAATATCCCGCGGGAACCAGCTATCTGACCTTTTGCATTCGACTGTAGGTATGTATACTCGTATTCAATTACTTTATTCTCGTCCCAGTGTGTATCTACATCAAATATTAAATCCGAGATGTTACGACAACGAAAGAAATCTTAAATCTCTGTTTATGTACAAGATCTTAAAACGTGCCAATATCACTGGCCATAAACTTGAAAACCGAGTTCCTGTTACGACCCTAGGGCTGTTACTATTTTATAGGTAATTTACTTAGGAACAGGCTGTTACGTCAACGAACAATCTAAGATCCAGATTCATTTAATCCTCAAATCAAAAGTAACTGAGAAACACATTTTTCTTTTAAAATAATTTGAAACGTGTCGTCCATAATGATGATTTCAGTCAATTCAAAATGAAGGGAAAGACAATTTCCGAACTCGAAATACACAGTAGTAAAATCGATCGTAATTTCCTCCTACTATAAATATATAATCGTCATTATATCTTCGCGCCTTGTTCGTACGGGATAGGAAGAGGTATGATAGCATCCTACGGTTACACTTTAAGGAACATATCCAAGACTGTACATAAGTTTAAGTTATAGTATTTTCAAACGCATGCCAGTCTCCAAAGACGTCATCGTTCAGATGATTTTATTAGTTTTTAACGAGCAGATTCAAAGCCAGTCTTCTCTTCTCTTCCCTATATTGACTTTACAGTATATGTGAAATCCTCAGAAGAGCAGGTGTTTTCATTTCGCTTAATGTAAACGGAAGGTAAGTACGTTTGTATGGCCATTACTAAACATTGTTTATTCAGGTTCCTTTGAAGGTTTGTAAGCTCAGGATTAAGTCCATATTATACTGGACGTAAATAATGTACGATATGGGCTAGGATAATTAATATTGGGTTTCAATATTGCGAGAGATGTCGATTCACGGTCAATTTAAGCCCCTCCTGGTCTGTATGTAACGGACATCAACAGCGGTCTAACATGAATTATACATTAAGGGAGTGAATCCTACAATTTCAAGGGCTGTTTCGTTTCACTATTTCATTAGCTTGAGGATAGTGCTTGATTATTTTCGAGGAATTAATTATATAGTAGGAGGTATTTTGAAGGTAAAATCTACGTTACCACAAATCTAAACCCAACTCTATTTCATGTCCCCTGTATAAAGTGTCTCATTTATATTGAATTGAATGAACCGAAAAATTCTTACATGTTCGAAGAGCTTAAGAGGTTCCATATGCCAAACAGACAATCTTTAGATAATTCATTATAATTAAATAATCGTTGAAATAGATAAATTACAAAACATATTTTCGTGTCCAGGAGTTGCAGTTTCCAAATTGTATCCCTATCATGGGAAAAATTACTACCTTTTATATATGTAATATTATTTATCCACGCCTTCCCATCACACTCACCGAAGGGGTAGGTAGAGGCGCAATATTACTCCTACCGCCGGAGAGATATTTAGGTGCCAACGCGACAAATGGCGAGTGCGTCGCCATCTTTTAATCACAGTACATAATCTTTGAATTTATTCTCAAATGCAGGTTTCTGGTTAAGGTCACTTTACTATTAACCAAAATATCACGCATAAGGATTGTCCTTGTAAGAACAATTTTAATCCCATCAAAAGAACAGTTCTGAATGCTGCGAATGCGACATCTGTGTGCACCAGTTGTGTCCGAGTTTTCTGATCACGAACTCATAGTTTGTAGTGTGTCACGTCATCTGCCACAGGGCTTGTGACTTCGTCATAACAAGATAGTTTCGAAACTAACTCGCAACAGGAGAAGTTTCGGGAACGTTTTAGATTAGCGAAACTGTATTTTGGTGAAGGTGGAGAAAGTAAACTTGATACCTCTTTCTGGGGATGAATGTAAGTTTTGTTGAAATATTACTAAAGAATACCTAACATATGAAATATTAAAATCCTTGCATCAGTACAGTATAATAATAATATCTGCTGCGGTTCGTAACAATCTTAAGAAAAATCTAACAATTGTTGAATAATAAACTTATGAAATACATACTCTTACCGTCAAAATTACTACATTAACTGGCCTAAAAGCATTGAACACTCATTCTGTTCATTGTACTGTAGGTATAATTAACTAAAAGCAAATGAATATTTCAAAGCCGAATATAAACAAATTCTGGATGCGTCTAGATTGTGGATTTTCCCTAGAAAACCAACTCTATGTAAGTATGAAATAAAGAGCAGTTTACCGCGAATATTCTCCGATTAGCATTGATTTCAGTTGCCATTTGATACACAGGTCGTAACAAATTCAAACTATTTATGTACAATATTTCGTCCATGAGTTGTACTGTAGAAAATCCAAATATATTGACAAACATTAATTTTATATAGTTTATCATATCATACAGAACCTATAATATAGGTGTTTCATTGACTTATAAACATGTTTACACTTCATGCTTCCCAAAAGGGCCATCGAAAAGTCAGGTAGAGGTTGGAACGTGGTCTTCCTCAGCTTCTTTCACATTGTTATTGGTTTCGCCGTATAAAATACAAAGTTGTACAAAATATGCTATACAATATTAGTTAGTAACAATCAACCTACGGACCGCACAATTTTCACCTAAGTAAATTATACACATTTACTATGTACATTGTGCCTTGTACGATACAACTTTGCCGCGTGGAAGGTAATAGGAACCCCAAGGTATTGTCGGCATGAATAATGTTGTAGAAGTTTGCTTAACAATCTTAGTTTAAATATAGAACCGGTATTCATATATACTATGTTGTTTAATGATAGCCTTGCAAACTTTTTCTCTCTCTCTCTTACTAATGTATTACCCTGGACTATATGCGCTTGCGATTGTCTCTTATGTCTTCTTTTCTGAAGTAATTTCATACAGGGGAAAAATTATTGACCTGTGTTTTGAATATCGAAATATAAATTTACCAAATACGTTTAGCTACGGTAAACATCTTCACATTTGAAGAACCGTTTTTACCGTGGCTTAATTTGAGTTTTAATATCCTGCAGATACAATGCTTTCCACAGATAGTTATTTAGTAGTTAATTATGTAAGAGGATGAAGCGACAGAGTTAAGGAGTGAAGTATAAGTCTAAAGAGAATTGGGTATCAATCGACTCTCTCTGCCTACATCATGAGGAGTAATTTAACACGCCGATAAAATAAGTACATTGTTAGATGTAATGTACCTTAAAGTACATTTCGCTACGAAATTGACAATAATGTCCTATTTAATATTATTTTGTTTCGATGCTCATAAGAAATGGCGAAGGTCTAAAATACATTAAAATAGCACTTCCCGTGCGTACAATAACAGGGGAGCTACCTACAGATCCGGGTGAAGAAAATAATGGAGAGTTAGGTCGTGTCGTATGCAGCTGGTCACGGGGACCGGGCCATGAGGACTCGAACACTAGGGCTGTGTACATTTAACTCTGAAAGTTTGTACAAGCATGTATTTTGCGCGTATGTTCACCTCTGGAGGTCTAACGGTCACACCGATTTCGGAGAATGCCATCTGCAAAGTATTATAGGGTATAAATAAATGTGAATATCCGATAAGACGGCGGCAAGACGCCGTACAATACTTTGTTTCGTTTTCGTTGCCCAATCCATATCGTTTTTAGTATGTATCAAAATAAAGAAGCAATTATTATTAGCAAGGGATATCTCTGTTATTGCTGTGTTTGCTTGATCACGTTTATTGTATGTATCGTATGTATGGAATGTATGGAGGAAGGACACATAGGTAAGAAGAGCGGTAACCGCCAATTATGGGCTGATTACAGCTAATTCTTACAGAAACTTTACGTAGATATTATCTCAATTATTCTGCCACAGCCCTATTGTAATTGGTTACCATTAGATACATTGAGAAATGTATTAAATGTTTAAATGAAACACGTTTAGAGGTTATATTACTTTCAATTTCATCTGACTAGACTAGACTAGACTAGCCGGTATATCGGGATGGCTGAGTTGCCGTGGGCACTTGCTCATAATGACCAATTCATTTTACGACTAGGATTCTGGAGCTTTGGGCTCTTCTGGATTTTCTGGTTAGGGAATTGACCTCAATTTATTATTATTCAATCTATGCCATTGTTAGATTTTCAGCCATTGAAACTATATTTTAACGTAGTATGAAACAAATCCCTTATCGCCGTCTGTAGGCATGCAGAGATCTTTAAAACTACATTTATTAAAATGGAAGATTCATATGCATCGCTTGTGCCTATCAATGTCATGAAACCTACAAAATCGGTTTGACAGGAGCGGAATGCGGAATTTCAGCAGTGGGTTGTAGAAATATGCTTCGGTCAAAGCCGTCAGTAGGCACTTAAATAGGTAGCAGAGTATACTATCAGCTGAGATATCCAGTTCTTGTAAAAAAAAGAATAAAATAATTTGGTTGGACTCAAGTACAAGTGAAAAAAACTAGTCTGTATTACGATGAAACCAGACTAATGGAAAGTCCTCTTACAAGTTGGAGTGGAATCCGTGCTATCTTCTATAGTCGTCACTTTAGTTCACAACAAAGCTTGGATTCCATTGTATCTTCGAGTATCTTTAAAGAGACTGGAATTCATTGGAATATACATACATACATACATATAATCACGCCTCTTTCCCGTAGGGATAGGCAGAGACCACTACCACTTCTTTCCACTTGCTACGATCCTTACATACTTCTTTCGCTTCGTCCACTTTCATTATTCTCTTCATACATGCTCTTCGGTTTAGGGTACTCTTGACCTGACCTTTTTTCAAGACGTCCCTAATTTGGTCTAGAAACGTCCGTCTAGGTCTTCCCCTTCCAACGCTTTCATTCACACTCGCCTTATACACTTTTTTCGTCAATCGTTCTTCATTCATTCTCTCGACATGGCCAAACCATCTCAGCATACCTTTCTCAATTTTTGTCACTACATCTTCTTTCAGAATATATACGAAATTAAACAAAGATTCTGAGTTTTGACGAGAGCTTCTACTTATGTATAATAATTAACCTTTGACTGGGGATATTTAAAAGGCGCTTACGCATAAAAAATAAAACAAAAAATAAAATAAAATAAAAAGAAACATCATTAACAATGATTCTCATAATTTCCTCTATCTAAGCAGTCAACGCTACTTCACAAATTGTCAAAAATATGTAATGCTTAAAATAATGCTTAATACTTATAAAAATTTCAACTTAAACTCTCTGTGCTAAGGAAGCCTGTACCAAATTGCAGGGTCCTTAACACCAAATCTGACTGCTTAGTTAAAAAAAAAAAAAAAGACTACTGCCCACTTAGAACACCTCGGTGGCCTACGTCGTTACGGTAGGCTAGGTAAGATTAATTAGTCCTAGAGCAGGCTCAATTGCCCTTGAAACTAGATTTTCCTAAAATTTTATTATGACGCATGTTAAGAATGAATCAAGTAGAACCTCATTGTCAAGTAGGTGTTAAATACGAAGTGTTTTGTATAGAATGAAGATATTTATTTATGATTAACGTAGTAAATTTCAATATAAAAAATTTGCTACACAAACATAAGTAATCCTTAGTTATGTTTTTAGAAACGTATCATTATTGTAAAGAAAATATTTCGAAGTACGAACGTATGTATTAGGAGTAGTTACTGCTGGGTATCAAACTTGTAAACAATAGACATATTAAGGAGACTTACGTGCAACTGAAGTACAAAATACCTTGTAAAGTAAATTAAATCAAATAAATTAATAAATACCTGGGACAATTCCACACAAATTGACCTAGTCCCAAAGTAAGCAAAGCTTGTGTTATGGTATACGAATGTAATGTATATATATGTATGTATATGTAATGATACGAAGTCGTATAAATCGCTTACATACACGTAATTTAACATCTACATAGTATAGCGTAGTATTTGATGTATCCTAACGTAATTAGCCTCATGCAACATCGATCGCTTTGTTAGCTATTCCAGGAAGGCTTACATACAATGTGGTGTAATTTGTAAGAATTGTTTTTGCTTCGATTATGATAAACTCATGTTCTGATTCGACTTCACCTATAAGGCGTTTGGTTACGAATTAATTTAAGGCACAAGGCAATTATGAATTTAATTGATTCTATTACCTCAGCATTTACCTACATCTCCGCAACTCAATAAAAGAGCTAAAATGTATGTTTCATTATGAAGTTTTGTACAAATCTATTTATAATTCACCAAACTGAAAACATTTTATAATAAACATTTTATATATGTATTAATATTTTTTAACAAGAAACAAAACATTATCAGAATTCTGTATAAAAATTTTGAAAATGTTCTGTTAAGAATTCCACGCCGTTTAATTGTAATTTCACGAACTTTCAACCCAACATTAATGCAGTGGCTGTATTTTGCTTCACGTAAAATTTTATTCGGGCGCGTGCTCTAAATTCGGAATATATTGTGAGCGTAACGCGGAATCTCAGATGTCGAAATGTCAGCGAATATAGCAAGAATGTCACAGACCTTTTCCGCAATGTACACACACACACACACACACACAGCTACCGACAGGAATACTTTCCGGTAAGTGAAAATTTTCTAGGAATTAGCTTTCTGATGGGCTTGTCGTGTGTACTGGGGCGCGAAGGTGAAGGTATATCTTGGGGCACCTAAAGGCGAAGGTACATCCATCGAATGAAACGTTTCTTTCAATATTTATGTTATCCATAGTTTTTTAAATATATTTCACAACAACATTTAATGTGAGCTTGTATTTTATGTTTCCGTTAGTTTGACTTCGGTTGGAGTCATAAGATGAGCCACACTAGCGCATTGGGCTCTGCCTGTAATGGTAGTGCGAGCTGTTGAAATAAATGGATAAATTAAACTCTATTTTCTTTTTTGAAATAAATTTACGCAGTAGTACTTCGACACACCATGAGCTTTGCGGTGACAGAACTTCTTGACAAGAATTCAAGCTGCCGGCAGAATGAAATACTATGTGATATAACTACAGAAGAAGGCGTGCGCGCTCTGTTCGAATTTTTATTATAGAACTGTCAGTAATTATTGTCTGATAGACTTGGCATACGGGTGGATATTGCAACTCCAAGATAGCAATGGCCTTAAACATATCAGTCGTCCGTCAGTAACAAATATCCAACGTTGTATGTTACCCATGTATAGTTGTCTTAAGTTGCCTATCGCTCGTTTTGGTTCACCGCTCGCCCCGCGTGACCTTATATTGTGTGCACCACACCTAAACACACCATGGTTGGTACACAATTTTTGATATTCTTTTGATTTATTGCTAGTTTTATGGCGCGTTATGAACTACTCGCTAAAACTCGCGTTAGTGGTCTGCTTTGTTTCCTTTCAGTTTATGGGTACCTGGTGCCTGCCGGAACGTCTGGTGGCTATTGGCTTGATGGCGCTGATGTTTGAGTAAGTACAGTAAGCAAATGGTTCAATTTCTACATAGGTATTTAAATTGATAGAAATCAATAGAAAAATCAAGATGAATAAGAGTACTCGAAACCGAGCATGTATGCAGAGTATGATTAGAGATTGATGATATGTATACATATTGACTAATAATGTTAAATTAAAAACTTGTATTGATTTAATAGTCTAGATTTAACCAACCACTAGGTTTATCTATGTTCACCTAAGACCATACTTTGTGTAGAACCCTCTTATATCTGCATACAATAGGTTCGCAATCGACATTTTCCAATAGTTTCTATCAAGAATATCTTTTGTTCACACGCGTTAACAACGGACCTAACCTAGTAATAGGTAAAAAGTTAATTAATAACAATCTTCCATGCGGTAGAATTAATTAACTCTTTACTTGAACGAATAAACTAATAGAATATTCGAAACCTTTTTAGTTCAAAACATCAGAAATGGAGGATGTATTAATATAATGAACAATGAGCCTTTTAGCAATGTATAACGAGAACAGAAATATATGCTTTAAATATTAATCAAGTTCTTTTTTTTTACAGTGATTTATCTTCATACTACAAGCTGCATGAGGAATGAAAAGATCGTAACCTAAATACCTGCATACGTTTGAAGAGAAATGGACATGAAGTCGCCGTCGACTGTGTGTGTTATTACACCTCTGCTTACCCTTTGAGAACCTTTGGGGTAAGACGATAAATATAAATATATTTACTTGAAGCTTGAATAAAACCTAAATTTATGACAAACAAAGATTATTTCCACGCAAACACGAGGCAACGTTTATAAGGTAAAATATTACCAGGTAAATTTTAATAAAGCAGAAATATGAAACAATGTTTCCGAAATTTCCAGCTACGTGTTTTAATAAACTTTTTTAATAAACACCAGCTTTGCCGAATAGCGTGGATGGACGAGATACGACAAAAAGCGATCGTCGAACAAAAGCAATTTCATGTCAACAGGGCTCGTAAGCTCAATGGACTTTTTATGTAATTTTTAAGCAATCAGTTAATGCATTTTTAACCGACTTATAAAGGATTATTACATGTGTTTACCGATCACTTTTTAATAGATACTGACAAGTACAAAGTAATCGGATTTATTAAGTTATATTGCATATAGAGCGTTTTTTTGTTTACGTTGCTGCTAGTTTCTCCTAGCCTGGTGTGGGGTACACCGCTGGACGAAGCCCTACGGGGAATGAGTACCAGATTCTTGACCAGTCTGAGGATGTGGTGGCAGATCTTGTTGCCATTTCCTCTTTTAGTTTCACGCCTTCCAACAAGGGTCTCCGAAGGTATAGGCAGAGGTGTATTATCACCAGTTATACGCAGGCGACAAAGTGACAGATGGCGAAGCCGTTTCTCTATATATGCCATATCTTTGAATTACTTCTTAAACGTACGCAGGTTCCTCTCAATGTTTTCTCTATAAAGTGAACAAAATTTTTATTATAGCTGAGATGATTATAAACTGATTGAACAAGAATATGAGAATACTTTTATTAACGATATGGTTTATCGTTAATAAAAGTATTTGACTGCCGCTGACTTATTAATAAGACATATATTGATTAATTTTACCTATTGCCCACGTGTCCGACAATGATATGATGTATACTAATCCGTCGCGTAGCTTTACAAACAGGCGTCACCATCTTTGTGTAGGTAACTTTGTAAAGATTCGTAGATCCGCACTATCTATTACCTCAATTTATCTATATTGACTTAGACTTGACTGGACGGTTGCCTCGACACGATTATTTTTAAGAGAATTACGAAATTGCTTGTAATTGGTGACATACTCCAACACCATACTATTAGATGTGTTGACGCCTTCTCTTAATTTCCTTCTTCTTAATTCCGTCACGCTCGAACAGTCTTGATAAAGTATTAAAGATATTTATAAAGCGCTTTTACAAGCACCTATAAATCTGAAGGTTTGTTCCATTATTAACGTATTATTCGTAAAATGGTAACAGTAGCAGTGAGTATGAGCTTGCTTATCGTATGCGTAACTTACTTCTTGCATTCGGATATTGTTAAGCTAAAATGGTGTTATTTTATTATGTAAATGTTTTTGATAAAGATGAAATATAAATTACCGTAACTATAGAGCCGTGATACATATCGCAAAGCGTAGAATTTTAGAGCTACGTGGCATGAATTGGATGAAATAATAGTTGAAATTTATACCGAGAGCGTGTGCGGAAATGTCCTGACGAGGGTCTCGCCTTTCCGCATCAAAGGCGCAATGAAGATATTATGTTCGAAATTTACTTGCTTCACTACGTACATACAGCCTGCTTATAGAATAAGAAAAATTATAGTAGGTATTGGTATCATCACGCCGACCCTCACAGAGTATAGACAGAGAAAGTAGAGCGCCAGCCAGTCTCATTGGATTGAAATACTTAAATAAGTAAAAATAAAATAAAAAATCTTAAAACATCCTTGCAACACTTCCCACTATGTAAAGGGAAACGTAAGCGAATATTTTTTGCATAGCACTCAGTGCTCTTCGTGCAAAAGCTTTTCCGGTAAGCAAACAAAGTAAGAGCGAATTTTAAAAAGGTTCTAGATAATAAAAAACAGGGAAGACATGCTTACTTCATGAATAAAGTAGCAACAGTACTCGACTACCGAAATAAACAATTCTTGAAACGGGGAAAATCTCTCATAAAGTTTGTGAATTTTACGCACTACAAAGTACAAGCGATAAGTCAAGTAAACCTTTTACCTTTGAGCAAAAATGTAAGTTATTACATCTGAAACAGAAACACCAGGAATTTTCAAACAGAACTTCAAGAACGAAACTCAAACAAGTCTCTCTGCGGACCCTTGCGAATAAATTCCACGCCAAGCTAAAATAGTGTTGACCATTCCGTGTTCTCGAGTTGGCGCCGTTAATTACTAGCACTAGGTCTTTAATTAAGAAACTGTAAGCCGGTGAGTTCTCTCGTTTGTGTACAAAAGGAAAGCGTGCGTTACAAGTGTTTGAAAGAAGAAAATTGTTTCGAATAGTGAAGAACGAAATTCGAAAACTATCTAGAAACAAAAGAAGAGAAAATTAAATATATTTAAATAGAAATCAGTTTGCGTCACGAACATGTGCCTATTGAGAGGAGAGGGCTGACCGAGCAGATAGCGGGTTCTATTGAAAGCGAACAATTCAATTACCGGCGATTCCGTGCGTGGGGCGGCTCGAAGCATTTTTCTATTTGTCGACGTTAGTGCAAATACGAAGCCGAGGGTAGCCAGGGGAGCCGTAGGCCTTGCATACAAATTGAACGTGTAAATGAGATAACACCGGGTATTTTCTCGGAACACGAAGGGTTATAATAAAACCTAGTAATACGATTTCTCGGTACCCCGTTTGTTTAAGCGATGTATCTATCTTTTCCTCGTTGTTGAATTGAGACCGTTGGTAAATTTAATGTAATAAAAAAAAATTATTTATAATAAGAATATTTGGAAAATAGCCATATCTATTTATAACATTGTATTGATTTGAATTATTGCACTTACACCGGTGATAAAACGCTATTTAACGTTACTTACACTGCTCATAGCATATACAGTTGTGGAAACAATAAGCTGATGGCAGACTGCCAGATGCGGAAGAATACGGATGCTGATACAATGTTAGAAAACATCTTGTTTACAAATATCTCCCTATTTCCTTTGGTTTGAGTTTCGACCCGCAATAACGAAACTTTCATTGAACTCAAACGTCACATCTAAATAATTAACGTGAAATAAGTTTTGACGTTGGGGTCACACAAATAGAAAGTTTAATGGCATTTTAAGGTTGTTGAAAAGTTTCTTCAAGGCTGAGAACTGTACCGATACTTTATAGAATTAAATGAACGAATTTCTTGGAATATCGTAGGTACCTAAAATTCTATTTTGGAAGCTGGTAAAATTTCTTCCTAAAGGAACAATACAAGACGCTGCACGGTGATTTCGTTTGTTTACTCAAGATGTACGATATGTATTTGCCAGTAGTTTCCAATCCAATAAGCGAATAAGGTAATTGGGTTTGCGAAATTGGTCACGGTCGCCACTCTACGGCTCTTAAGCGTCAGTTTTATATACAAGGTACATTTAGGTGCCAACGTGACAGATGGCGAGACCATAGTCCTTTCATACTCCTCGTATATACATGTATAGCCTTATCCATACTCGTACGTCTTTGAATACCTTCTCAAACGTATCCAGGTTTCCTTTCGATATTTTCCTTCACCGTACAACTCGTGATGCGGTTAATCACTGTAGGTACTTAAGTTCAGAAAAACTCATTGGTACAGTCGAGATTTCAACTTACAATCATTGAGTTGCACGCGACTACAAGAACCACTCGGCCACCGTGGTCTCACCCATACAGTATCAAAGCTTATTTTATCTTGTTGAGTATACGAGGTATTTGGATGGCCTTTAAAATATCATGGTGATCATAACACGGCCCAATACGCCAGCTTAATTAAAAACCCTACCAGTTAATGTATTTGTTCAATGCTCTGAACCAATATTGTATAAGCGCACCCGCTCCAATATTTCCATTTTGTCGACATTCCCCTTAAAATATAAATGTATTTGCCATTGTTTTTCGACCTGTTTTTTTCTATAGCTATTATTTAAAAAATTTATTGACTATACTTTATGTTAATGTTGATTATACATTATATATACGAAATTCCCGCTCAAGAAAAGGAACGCTAAGAGTAATCGAAACCGACGAGCATGTATGAAGAGACTGATGAATGTGGACGAAGCGAAAGAGGTATGTAAGTCTAAAGAGAACTGGCGCTCTATACTTACTTACCCCGTTAGGAACTCGGCGTGAATGTATGTATATACGATATTGATTCCATGTAAAGAACTCAGTTAGATTGTTTTCTGGAATAAAACATATCCTAAGAATCCAGCCAAGAGTTTCTATGCCAAATGTTATCCAATTCCATGGCTGAAACGAAACTCGCGTACTAGGCTAGATCTACCTACTCCGTTAAGGAGTCGTGATAATGTATATTAATGTATATAGTTTCACACATTCCCAAAACGGTCTCCGGAAAGGTAGGCAGGGTAAGTAGTACTCTGCACAGCTAACTATTAAATAACTAATGTAGTGCCGTAATGTGTCGAGTATAACCTACTTATAAGTTCTAGTGTTTAATTTAATAACAAACAATAGATTAATTTACTTTGAGCTGTAGCAAACATTCACGGTATCAAATATTGGATCACAGCACTACAGTAAACTGAAGTTAACAATGTGATTAATTAATTTATCGCTTGCAATTAACGTTGATGGAGTTGTGACGTGTTGTTACGTCATTATTGACTGACAATTAAGTTACAAATAACGTGCGTGTTAATAATTCCTGATGACTGTTTAATTAACAATATAACAACGTATCAAATATGTACATCCATAGATGAAACTAGAGGAATATTGTTTGTAGTGCTTAATAAGCTCTTAATATATTTATTTTTATTTCCATCTTCTTACAGTTGTTATTTTATTTTGTTTATTTAAATTTTAAATTTATTTGAATACCTGTATTTATGATTACGGGATGAACTCAATATACGGTCCGCCACAAGTTTTTTTAGCATGGAATCGTCTATCGTAGGGTTTCTGGACTATGTCAAAAGGCCCTAGCGGGTATCCAGGGCCTCCAGCCCACGGCTGGCAGCAATAGCCGTGTTAAATAGTAGTATTTTGAAAATAACACCCAGTAAAATAAAACAACGGACCCTAAAGAGGTTGGAGGAAATGAGGAAAATTGCTTTAGAAAGGATGTAGGTTTAAAATTGGCTTCTATTGTTGCATTTGCAGGGTATCGGACTGCCCTTTCCACAACAACAAACAAGCCATTGTTGATCAACCACGTGTGATTCGATTGAGTTAATTGAACTTTATACACATCTTTAAATATTCTCGCAAAGGTATGCAAATTTCCTCGCAGAAAACTCGTGATGTACACTAATAAGTCGGGACGGTAGCCCCCGGTTGATCATTGCATCGGAAGAATAAAACAAGTTTAGAACAGACCTAGAGAATCACAGATTTGTATAATATTTATTGACAACGGCGATGGCCACTCCATCTGTCACGTTGGCAACTAAATATATCTCCAGCGAAAGAGAGTGTGTTACACCGCTGCGTCTTCCGGACCCTTGTAGGAAGGTGCGAACATGTATAGAACACACGGCATCGTTGTAACTTTATTACCGTAACAATGCTTGTAACCGAAGATAAAAGTTTTGATAAGGGTTTGTGCACAATCTTCCAAGCTCTGGGACTGGCCTGGACACAACACAATATCTATTACTTAGTTCGCTAACTTATACGAAGAGCGCGGAATTGGATACAATCTAGGAGCTTTACAAGGGACAGAATTTCGGAAGAAATTTCATTAACATAAAAGTTTGCATCATTTTGTTTTTCTTTTAACTTACCAGTGTCACAATAATTCGCAATTTGGTTTTATTACCGATTTTTACTTTATTACTAAGTTTATTGTAGGGAATTGGGATAAGTTGACTATTTCCAGACTTAGGTATTTCAGCGTCCTTTGCACTTCATTTACCACGTCCCTCACGGGTAAGACAGAGGATAAAGAGCCCCAGTTTATATCGCTACTGCGCTGATACAGTAGTGTCGCTCCAGACTTACAGACCTCTTTCGGTATTATCAACCTAAAAGTAACGTTAGCCAGAACTTTATGATGAAAGAAAACACCGTGGAGAAACCTGCATAAATTTCAGAAGAAATTCAAAGACGTATTTAAGTGCTCGGGGAACGGTCACGATCGCCAGCGGTCACGTTGGCAACAAAATATATCCTTTAAGGAGTGGGTTGTAACACATCCGCCTTACCCTTCGGGGTCCCCAGTGGGAAGACATAGAGAAATAATAATGTTAGTGTGCCAGTAGCATATTTACAAACCAGTTAGCATAGCTTAATAACGCGACTGCAATTAACTTGCTTTCTGAAAGCAGTACTCTCAGTAGCAGTATTGCAAAAGGCAATGACCTTTTGCGTGTGTCAAAGGCAAACACTCAGCGTGTTTAATGGCGTCACTGAGGTGTTTATGCTTTGGCATCGAGGCGAAGTTATATTAATTCTGCAGAGAAATGCCTGTGAAATGTACAAATACAGAGGCTACTATAGATAGTGCAATCCACGAAGAAGCGCCCTACTATTCTTCCCTATAGTTTATAGTGTATGTGTGCAACCTTCCACTAATGTTTGAGTATTATCGGTACACACTGATTACCTTTGAGTCCACACGCACACTACAATTTATAGACTCAGGTCACACTCGCCGCATCCCACGACCCCCGCGACTTGAAATTGGTGGCATTATCTATACAAGCCTTTAAGATGTAGGTAGCGTGTCGAGAACTAGGCAAGTTCCTATGATCATTTGTTTATGTTACACCGGCAGAAGTAAGGCTTAACTTAACTGGACACACACGACTAAGACCTATAACTCTACCAAAGATAAATCGCAGACAAATCGGTCTACTTTGGTTTCCGCAGGTATTAAAGAAGGGGAATCTACTTTATAGTTATACCCACACGCCCACTTTCTGCTAGAGATATATTTAGATGCCAACGTGACAGCTTGCGAGTCCATCGCCGTTACTCAAGCACGACTATACGCCTTTGAATTGCTTCTCAGACGTATGCAGGTTTCTCTCGATGTTTTCCTTCACCGTAAAGCTCGTGCTGTGAATAATGACTGTACTTAAGTTCAGAAAAACTCATTGGTGTACTGTTGGTCCTCAACATTGAACATTGGTACAGTCGGGATTCGAACTTGCGATCTTTGTGTCGACGTGAAAATGTTTTAAAATGAGGATTAACAATATCTTGGATCTTACGTATTCAGTAACAGACGTATGCTTTTGTCATAGCGCAGACTGTGGCGAATTGTTGTATTCTCAAAAGAAACAAGAGAAAATACACACGTTCTCTAATCTAAATGTCAGTCTCAGTAAAGCGACTTTGTGTTTTGTAGTAACCATAGAAAACACGTACCTGATACATGGTACTTTATATAACGCTTTGATTAGCGTATACGAAATAATACCCTATTGGGCATTAGAATAAAGTTCAGAATGAGAATATTTAAGTACATAATGTGTGCAGCTCATGTCTTAATGATTTTAGTACAATTACTGTAGATCGTTTACATCATATCGTCGTATATATCGATCGTTCACATTAATTTATACATATTTTCACGTTAAGTCCTTCACGATTATCAAATACAGTGACTTAAAATTATGAAAACAGCACGACTCATTCGAATATATAAAATGTCCACCACCATTGCAAACTTTGGAATTCAATTTGCCATTACACTGCAGTAGAATAACCGCAATAAAAGGCACAAGAGTAACATTGGCAATTTATATTTGCATACATTCTTGCAAAAGAATTTCAAGCCTTCCTTTTACAGGAATTACTAGGTACAGTAGGTGCATGTTGCTCGTATACCTACATGTACAGCCCCGTAAGGTATTAATCATATCTTGAATATTAAATTAGTTACTCTACTCTGAAGATGGCTAAGATATTAATATTGTTCTTAATATTGTTATATCTAAATATTTTTCAACAATACTATGGTAACATAAGCCTGGTGTCCTAAAATACAGGCTTTGCCTAGTTTAGGCACCAGTCTTTCACAATACAAGATTTTGTTATCGTTTAATTTGTCAATTGTGTTCCTATGTATTTTGTATTTTGTTGTGAAAGAACAATAAATAAATTATTATTATTATTATACTAGTAAGTGGGATACCTCGTCAGGGACTCCGCGTGATGATAAGGAAATTACATACAATTCCGTTCATCCGTGCTGGCGTGATTGAGTAACAAACATTCATATGTCCTTTCAATGTCTCACATTAATAGTTTTAGTTAATATGTGTATAACATATTTATTGACGAATGTCTAAGGTGACCTAAAGAGGGTCCTGGAATTGGCTTGTGACAGCAACTTAAAATTTACCTAATCTGCATATATTTTGGATACACTTTTAGTCAAAGAGCTATTAAAAAAACAGAGATTTTTAAAATGCAGTTAGAGATTTGATGTTAAGCTTTTGGTATCAAAGTATAAGGAAAATCGTCTTTGAATGCAATTGCGATTCCAGTTTTGTACACACGAACAAGTCGAAGACCAAGAGCGAGTATAATCATAATAATTATTATCCCAGTTTATATGGCTCCAGGCGAAGTACTGTTTCGGAATCGTATTGCTACTCTTTTTATTTTAAGAGCTTATTCCACAGCTATTTCTATTCTTAGATTTTATTTAGACATTCGCCAGAATTTCGCCGACGACATTTTTATTGGTGATTCACTCTTTAATATTCTTATGTGTTATTATAACGCTTTTTTCTAAATTTTTTGAGCTTTTTCCAATTAGATTTAGATTAGATTAGATATCAGTGGCGAAGCGTCCTTAGAACACGATTCCTACCGGCTTCCCTTGGCAGATTCGCGCTCATATACGACTATTCTATGTAGTCATAATATCGCAAGAGACATAACTACATTGCGCCCTTTGTAAGAATATTCTCCAATATGCTGGATACAAAAACGCAATGTATGTGAAATCGCACAAACGCCCACATACACGATTTCACGTAGTAGGCGGCTGGGGAACTCGCTCATAATATTGGGAATTCAAATAGTTAAAATGTAGGCAATTCACGCACACATAGACATTACAACCACATCCAACCATTTGTCGATATAACAGCGATTATAAGCCGATCTCAGATAGCCTCCAATCTTTATTTGTTATGAGTTAAGGTTTCGTTTCGCTTGAAAAGTTTCCTCCAATCAGAGCAATTCAAGAGTCAATCAAATCAAAGTCAATCATTGACCTCACCTAGCCATTATTTCGCGCGTATTTGCACGGATTGTTTGTTATGCTAATTTATCTATTGTAATATGTGATAAGCTTGATTGTGTTGTGGTATATGGTTTAAAAAAAAAACGAAAGTAGTGAAATTTTACTTGCCAAGTGTTGTCACAGTGTTTGTTTTGTTTCACCGTAAAGGTTTGTTTGTTTATTTTTGTTTCTTGTCGTCACGTAGTCTGTTAGGTTAGAAATGGCGGCGTTAATACAAATAGGTTGTTGTCTTACAGATTACCTATTCAATGAGTTAACTTCGTTCTCAAAACAATCTTTCGAAAATAAAAAATATATCATTAAACATGGACGGGCTCGTCCCGATATGAAAATTGATTATAGACGTAAGGATGGGTGTTTCAAACATTTTCACAGTTCTATGTATGATAAATACGATTGGATAACCGGCAGTTGAAAATTACATAAGTTATTTAGCTTTCCATGTCATGTCCATGTTATTTTGTTTTTCGGTTTGTAGTATAGAAAAATAAATACTGCAGTATTCCTGCTGGTATTTGTTTGTGATGATGATGCTGGCAAGTTAAGTTTCACTTATTTTAGTTCTTTTTTGGCTGTGTATTTATAACCCCCGTGTGAGTGACGTGTGCTTTAAAACGGCTTTTTAAAGCCACTTTTATCATACTCGACATGCACTGTTCATATGATACCAGTAATGTCATGTATGGTGAAGGTGGTGAACACTAACAACTGTACAGCAAGCATGTTCTGTCGCATGGAAAAATTGCATACAACGCAACGCAAGCACCATACATAACATTTCGCCGTAGTTTTGGGAGGTGAACTAACACACTAATATATGGTATGTAATTTATTGCATTTTTTTTTACAAGTTAAGAAATTACGTTTTGCTTATTCACGCGTTAGCCATTTTTTTGGCCCGGCTTTACCTTTCTTTTTTTTCACCCCACGCCACTGTTAGATATCATAGGTACGATCTATCAGTATGTGTGTTATACACATATTGTTCCCGGCTTACCATCAAGCCTTAACAATTGAGACAGTTTGTTAACAAAAGTATGGTGAATCTGAAAAGTATTTAATACTAATTCCCTAAAGCACCGATTACACCGATACACAATTTCAATGCATCCCTGCTCAGTCTGTTATAATCCGATGCGATATTGTGACATTATTTATTAAATGTTCAGTGAGATGAACATAATGTTAATGAGGTCCTATTAATATTTAGGTCACCGAAAACCGCGATTCATGGATCGATTGTGCGTTTGGTCTGCTGTTACCAGATTGAATTGCCCAGTGAATGTACGTAGATGGTATCGACTTTGATATTAAACTTCAATATTCTATTGTTCGCTGAATTTATGATAGATGGTACACGTAGACAACTATATTGTACAACTCGGTTTGACACTGATCTAAGGTAGTATAGAAGTACCAATTGTTTGCAAGGAGTTTCACGTTGGCGAAGTGGTTAAATATTTAATTTTGTAATAAGTGGTTTTACTATTTACTTACAACTTCTTATTTTGAAAAATGTATTGTCATGTTTTTTTGCTGTGTAAAAACGACCTTTTGGAATGTGCTGACGATTTGCAGTATTTCCTTCAAGTTTAATGCAATATGTTTTGGTTTGGTTTAACGTTAAGAAATGTAGTTGAAATGTACTAAGGTAAAGTTCTAGTAAATCTAAAGACATAATTATTTTACTGCCCTAAGTAACATCATCACCAAACAAATTCTATTATACGTTATGGAAGCTATCATATGGATAAAAAATCCCACAAGATTCAGATAAAGTGCCCGTATCTGTCATGTACGGTACATGTTTCTATTTATAATACTGGAATATCGATATTGAGTTTCTCTTACCTTCGGTAATAAACGGATATACCGTCCGTAGTTCTGCCTCGTAAGCTTCCAGCGATATAGGAGGCACAATTGGAGGCACGTAGTCGTCTTCAGGAGAACGCTCCGAGCCGTAGCCTTGGTCGAAGCCAGGATCCTGTAGCTTCCACACCGGCTCCGCGTTTGAACCTAAAAACGAAACAACGTTCCATTTTTTGTGGCCTTAAACATGCATAGCCTTAGCTTAGTCTCTTATTGGTTCACTATTCGGTTTCAGATTAAAGTTTTTATTTATAAATAATAATTAATTAAGACATCATTAAAAAGCCGCGGTGGCCGAGTGGTTCGAGCAGTTGCCTGCGACGCAAAGGTCGCAAGTTCGAATCCCGCCTGTACCAATGAGTTTTTCTGAACTTAAGTACAGTGATTAGTCACACCACGAGCTTTACGGTAAAGGAAAACATCGAGAGGAAACCTGCATACGTCTGAGTAGAAATTCAAAGGCGTATGTATAGTCCTGCTCGAGTAACGGCGATGGACTCGCCATCTGTCACGTTGGCACCTAATATACCTCTGGCAGAAAGTGGGTGTGTACCTATACACCTCTGCCTACCCCTTCGGGGACCCTTGTGGGAAGGCGTGAGGATATATTATTATAATTAATTAAGCATAACATTGGTCAGATGTTACATTGTCACACACACATACAAATGGTACATATATAAAAGAAATAACTAAATCTAAACGCAAGTTAAACAACTAAGTTAACAAAACAACAAAAATGATATTCTTAATTATATTAGAGTACATAATATACTATGGTTTCAAAGCCTATACGTGCATCATTTATTCGATGCGTGCTAAGTAGGTAGGTATAGATATCCCAATCTTTATTCAGTTCAACTTAGCTTCGTTATGTAGCCGTACATAATGTACGGAGGTTCGCGGAGTAAAATATCGCTTTGCGTGCCACGGATTAGTTAAGCTCCGTTGGTAACACACCAAGCTACCATTGATTTATGTATGCCCGCCATACTTCTGACGCAATTACATACACTATTCATCCACTTGCAATAGAATATCGCTCATAAACTAACAACTATAAAGTGCAATATTCACAGGTGCGCTGTGCGTTTATTTGTAGTGTTAGATATTTGATAAGAAATAGCGGCATGAAAATACATCGTCATTAAATTTTCATTACGCTATGAAAAGCCCTGGAAGTATAAGTAGTCAAATGAAAATATTCGTAAAAGGGTTGTGCTCGTTACGTTACTTCTCTGTACATTCCGAATTCTGTCGTCATTAAATTACTGACATGACTCATCAGCTATGGATATCATGGGAAGTACATATAAACAATATTTAACTTTGGGATTCGTGAAGGGACATTTCGTTCTAGAGAATTATAAAAAATACGAATATGTATTTTGATGCAGTTTTACAGAGACGTATAATGTCTGATGCGTGAGAACATCATGCCGAATATTATAGCAATAAATTTACATACTACAAAATCATTTGTAAGAAAGGATTAATATCTGGAACTGGTAGTTCAGAACTAGCAAATTTTTTTGCATTTAATAGCCACTTTCTTATAGATAGTAGGCAAGATTTTACAAAACATCACACGGGAATAAGAAACCAACATTAAAAAAAAACAGGTAGTAATTTAATAATTCTAAAATTGGCGCATTATTAAATCAAATTGTGCAAATCACAGTAATTCATTGCAAAAACACGTCTAAGCAAACTATAAACAAATTAATTATTTATAAATGTAATGTGTTTTAACGTAGTGACGCGTCGTGAATGAAGAGATATTTGAAGTTCTTTTTCAATAAATATAGCGTGTAAACACTATTATATTCTCGAATATATGGCACAATAGCGCTAATAAATGCCGTATCTGCAATTGATCCCTTTCGTGAAAAATACTTCTCCGGGTCGAAGAATTTTTATTTCATTTAATGAAATATTTGCTCTAAATTGTTTATCATGTCCTCAATCTGTGAGCTTCTCTCGGCATCCTATAAAAGTTGATAAATATATAAAGACATAAAGATATAAAGACTCAGCTGAGTGCGCTTTTATAGTGGGAGATACCAAAAACTAATCCCAATCAGTCTTATCCACCATTTTTTCTGTTATCATCGTTGATCACCAGACGAATATATGGACTAAACGAATAGGTAACATTCTTGGCTTCAATTTGTGTATTAAGTGCTTAGTATCGAGTCTATAAAGGCAACCCTACCCGAACTATTTTCAATTTGGCTTGATGCTGGTTGCCAGTTCCTACCCAGGGCCGCGAGCTCTAATAAGAGCAGAAATACAATGTATCGTAGAATTTTAGGACGTTATTTGAATAATCTCCAGTACTGCGCTTTATGTATTAAAACGGGGAAACGGGACCTCTGAACTGATATATACTCTACATCATACTAACGATTACTAAGTGTTCAAAGAAAAAAAAATCTATTTGAGGGTCTAAAATGTTGAACAGTCCCTTAAAATCGCTTAGTGTCATTACATTGGATTTGCATTCGATTTGCGTGGTTCAGGGCAGCTCCGTCCGCGTCTGATTGTGCAATGATTTCTTCGTCGCGTTTCTTGTGGGTTTATTTGCGAGTTTTATTTGGTTGCAGTAGCTATAGCAATAGCTATAGTAGCGCTCACGTCTTCGTAGGTAGTGTAATTTCTGCATGTAGGTTGTACGCATATACGAGCTACATTTTTATTTGGGAACACAAAAATATCAAACTATACGGATTTTTTTTACAAAATCTTATCCAATTTGCAATTTGGACAGAACAGTCAGTATCAGATAGGTGCTATTTTACTTGTTTTAGTAAACAAGGGAAGCTGCTATATTCAATAGGACGGGAATAAAGGCGTCTCGCCCCAAATCTGGACGTGAACCGTGATAGCCGGACAGTGGTACTGACGTTGCGGCGACTCGTTTATTTTGGTCAGCTGCGAGTTTGTATTTTTTTCTATGGTTGAGACGAAAAGTTCAATTCGAATTCATTCGATATAAAAAAAATATATTTTGCCTTGCATACACTAATTGGGCATACAAAGCAAAAGCTATATCCTATTACATCCTATAAGCTTGCATTTTTTCTGGATTTTTATATTTCTATTTCCATTTCTGTGTGTAACGCGTATGCTAATTTTCATGATAATCGGTTGATGATAACCTTATGTTGATAATTCACCATTGGTGTATTTATTACCAGCAGTTATTTGGTCTTTCTTTTTGAGTTACTGCCATTTGAACCAAATCGCGTAGTAGAGAAATAAATTCGCAACGGAGAATTTTTCTAGCACAGCCTTATTGGATTTAAAAGTTATAACCGACCGATAACTTCGACTGGAACAACTCTTAACTTTTCAATAAGATCTGAAAATAGCCCCTTCAATTTCGAATTCTCTTTGAAATCTTCCGCCGCCGATTCTTTGCTCTAGTGGAAGTCGTTTCCGCTTCAGGTGCTCTCAGGATTCAAGAAAATGTCTTACACAGGAAAGCAATTGTATTGTAGGTACATGAGGATGTACCTACAATACAATTGCTTATGTCAAAGTGACAGTGAGAACGAGGGTTCTCACTTTCACTTTGACATAAACAACCCTACGTAGCAAAAGATTTATTGGTATAGAAATAAAAAGGGTGTGGTAGTCATCAGAGAAGTCAAGACTGCGCTTTCAAACACCGATGGTGATGGATGGCATGAATTTTGAACTAGCATGGATACTTTTAAACGTTTGCAAAAGTCAACCCTTTGTACAAACCATAAGAGTCGGCGACAGACTAGCCATCTGTCACGTTGGCATCTTAATATTACGCCGGTGAAATGTGGGTGCTATTATTCCACTAACCACCCCTTCGGAATTTTTCGTGCGAAGACGGGAAGATAAAAATAAAATATGGGATGGATATGAAAGAAATATTATTACCAAAATATTTGTTAAAATCCTCATAGGATATGTTACCAAAAAGTTTAACTGTTTAAACGGTATATCTAATCTAGACTTGGTTATAATAGCGTAAATTTTATCAAAGTCCGTACGGAAGTTGCCGTATAATGCGCTAAACTTACAGGACATTCATGTTCATGTCCCATCCTGCTAGAATGCTCTTATTTTTCGAGATAAAAAGCATCCCATATCATTACGTAAGTTGGGTATTTACCCAAAAGTCGATTTTCATAAAATCCGACCAGTTGTTTCCATATTCCATGTCATATTAAGGTAAAGAGACAAAACAGGGGCCGTAGCAAACATGACGTATTTTTGCAAGCATACTTCAAGAATAAGAGAGAAGTAGGCACACGCTCACATAATACACCCTCTTTTTGCCGGTGATATATTTTGGTGCCAACATGACAGATAGTCTAATGCCTAAACACCCTTACTGCTTCGAGGACCCTTAAGGGAAGGCGGGAGGATAAAAATATTGATATAAGGTACCTAAAGAACCGTGTAATAAATTGTCTGGAACAAGTTTAGCCAACAACACGTGCTGCCCCAAAGTTATGCTTATTCAACATAGGGAGACTTAACAAGCAGGTAAAGTAAAATGTAGGTAAATATTTTGCCTCCTCACCGTTATATTCTCGAGGAAAGTTTCAAATATAGAACCGAACTTTGTCTTGTTACTACACGATAAGTGAAATTAGTTTGCTTAGAAAATTGTGACTAACAAGTTTGTTGTTGGATATTAAACAGATCACGTAGTCCCTGGGCGCTATCAATATCAGATGAATGAAGATTAAACATTGAAATAAGTTTGACTAATGTCGAGCATTACTCTGGGGCTACTCTGAGAACCAGCCGAGTGGCGGACTTTTGGCAGTAATGTATGGTAAGTATGAGTATTGATTGGGGGGCTACTTGGCACCGTTCGTGCAAAATTATCCTTAAATCTATGCTATCCTCATCCTTAGTATGTTTTATTGCTGTGATTTCCTTTTTTTGGTAAAAAAAATTTTTTTTTTACACTAAATTCGCATTCGTAACAATGCCGAAGCGAACACCTTCAGACGATTTCTTGATGATTGATTTTTTTTTGTATACAACAAGAGTGGCAAACAAGCATACGGCCCACCTGATGGAAAACGGTTTCCGTAGCCTATTTATGCTCACTATACCGAAGTATCACTTGCGCGTTGCCACTCTGTGTTCGGAGAGTTATAGTGTGTTGGCAGCATAATGGGTTTAATCCCCCTGCTTCCAACACAATGTAACAATCCTCCCCCCTCCCCAAGGAGCTCATTACTGGAAACCTTATTCACCGCGTAGGAACACAACACAAAAATTGTGTTATTTGAGCGGGAAACCCGCTATGCCCTACCTCTCTTAATTGAGGTCTTGATTCCCACTGCAGTACCCAAAAATATCTGCGCCAATCTTAGCACCTATAAGAATGTGAATGTCATTATTAAGTGACCGAATGCGCGCTTCAATTACTATGTACCACTTAAACATCCCATTAGGTAACAAACCGGAACGACATTAAGTTATCAGACAACTGTTAGATGTAATAGATGTAGTTAATCCATTGAATATTTTTTTCACTTTTCAGTAGATTACAGAAGTGAGACTGTGAAACACATTTCCTAACACAGCTTCGGTGAACCATTTCAACTTTCAACTTCAGTATAAAAGTTTGATATAGAAAATAACACGTTAATTTATACGAATTTCCGAACATTTTTCACCTCACTATCGGGTTGGGTTGCGGTCCAGATGGAGTTAGAAAACTTGCTATAATATATTCGATCTTCCCGAGGGAAAGTACCTGCATCTCATGGTAAAGACAGTTTGATAACTATACCAGCCCTTTTTGCCTAAATATGAATATGTAGATAATGTAGGTGGGTGTATAATCGAATGTTTAAGTTGATAAATAGAGCTTAAATATATAAACGTTTTGGTTGTTAGTTTATAGGTAGTGAATAAATAAGTATAAAAGTAATAATAATAAAAATATCTTGGGAAAATTTCGCTCACATTGACATTGTTCCAAATAAGGCAAAGCTTGTACTATAAATAATAAATAAATAAATACCTGGGACAATTCCACACAAATTGACCTAGTCCCAAATTAAGCAAAGCTTGTGTTATGGTAACTAGACAACGATATATTTACTTATATAGATAGATATATACTTAAATACATAGGACATCCAAGACTAAGGTACAAATATTCGTGTTCATCACACAAATATCTGCCCTCAGCGGGATTCGAACCCGCGACCTCAACTTTTGCAGTCAGGAGCTCTAACCACTAGACCAGACGGTCGTCACTCTGGTAAAAAGAAAACGATATATATAAATAAATACATAGGAAAGCCAAGACTAAGGTACAAATAGTGTTCTTCACACTAATATTTGCCCCCTGCTGGAATCAGCCCGGCCGTCAACAAGAAAATAAATTACCTTTTTAACTTGTTTCGAGTCTAATAAAAATGTTTTTTTTTAAATGTTTTTTTATTTACTTTCCCTTAATTACGATATATACATTACGACTATTATATTACTACTATATATTACTAGCTGTACCCTGCCACGCTTCGCTGTGGATATGTGATTGATGCAAAAAATAGATAAAAACAATCCTTGATGTGAATTATATATCCTGCTAAAATTTGAGCTCGATCGGTGCAGAGCTTTTAGAGTTTTTGAAGCGTACACAAACCAACAGAACATTTTTATATATATAGATCTAGGATAGGATTAGAATAATAGGATATGTGTACGATAATATAACTTATCTCGTAGGTCATTTAAATATTATAATTTATGATGCCCAGAGACTGATGAATGTGAACGAAGCGAATGAGGTATGCAAGTCTAGAGAGAACTGGCGCTCTATACTCACGGCCTACCCCGTTAGGGACTTGGCATGATGATGCCCAGTGGCTACAGTCAGATTTTAACGTAGAAAGTCAAACGTCTTAACATACATCTAAACTTCCTCTTGAATCACTTTATCTATTGCATATCGCATGAAAACTAACATACAGATAGGTACACAGACACGGCGGGAGATGTAGATAAGTATTTCTATAGATGTCTAGTTCCCACAGAACAAGCTTTACTTTATTTGGTAATAGACTATGCCAGCCAATGTATAAACGGCCTCTTCTACGATTCCAATACATCAATGTCGTTCGAACTGTTCGCAGTCGTGGCACGGCAAATTGGGATTAATAACGGTCACTAAGAGGATGCTTCTACCCATTTCCTTCACTGATTAGGCGTTAAGACAAAGTACCCATCAGGGAAATATTCTTCATTCGCCTGTCTGCACTGACACTGACGGGTGAGAAAGTGGAGAAAATGTGAAATACAGTTTTGGAACGAACTGAATTTGTATGCAAGCGCTTTACTGAAATGTGTCTGGATTGTTAAACTACATTTCATATTCAAATTTATCTTTTAGTGCTGTATAATATCAGAATAATTACACGGTTGTAAAATTCTTATATGTACATATATTTCTTTTGTTTTTATGACAGTGATCGGTCATATGGTAAGTATAACAAAGTTTGTCAAAGGTACAGGAGTGTCAACTAATTTTGCGAGATGTATTTCGATGTCAGCGTGACAGCTGACGAGTCCACCCGTTTTTCAAGTACGACTATACAGGCTTTGAATTTCTTCTGAAACGTATGCAGGTTTCCTCTGGATGTTTACCTTCACCTTCATAAAGCTCTTGGTGTGATTGATCACTGTACTACATTTCAGAAAAAAACTCATTAGAACTGCCGCTAGTCGAATATGTACGCCTGTGCATTAAAGGAGACTACGGCGTTACCGCATCATATATTTTATGGTTTCATACTTCTTATATTCTTTTCTAACAAACAGGGTCCAGATGTACATGCCTACCTCGAAAACCCAAAAGGTCTCTGAGTGTGAACTTCAGAAGGTCATGAAGGCCATTTTAAATGGTCTATACTATGTATAGTAATGGGGTAATTCACACATTCTTTCTTCTTCAAGCGATGAGATTTATTTGTATGTGGGTTCGAAAAATATATGAACATCCCAATATTGTACTGCCTTACACGATAGTAACGCGAAAATTCGACCACGCAGAGATTTACCTATCCGTAAAAGATAGTATAGTGACGCTATACAGTGCCCCAATATACTGAAACCTGTGAAATGTAGCTAGTACATATAGGGTTCCTTGAATATATCCGTCTCTGAAAGAGTTAAGGGAAATTGGCCCTTAAGAGAGTTTGTAGATGGTGTAGCTTTTATCATAGTCCTATGTAGCTGTCGGAAAAAAAATATCATCATGTTAAAATAATTTTTTCGTAGAATACAATAAAATTTGTACTAGCCGCATTTGTCTCAAAAATATACATCCTAGTAATATTATAATGGCAAAAGTTTGGGTGGATGTTTGTTTTACCTACTTCTTTTTCTCTCTCTCGCAGAAAAACAGAACGGAATTGGATGTAATTTGTCACAAAGATAAGATAGATTAATACAAAGGATTAGAGAAGGAGGAACAGGAAAGTAAGGGAAATACAAAGAAAAAGGAGATTTAATTAAAGAAATTTCAAGTAGTCAAAAACAATTAAATCAAAATTTTACGCGAGTGAAATCGCGGGCATTCTCGGGGCTCAGCTAGTGCCAGTGTTAATTTAGATGGGTAACAGATTCAAAAGTGATCTCGCCCTCGGTCAAGCACCGTACAATACGTACTTGAATATTTTCCCAAGTGTATGCAGCTTTCCTCAAGATGTTTCCATACTCAACTCGTGGTGTGATTATTCATTGTACTTAAGTCCAGTAAATCTCATTGGCACAGACCGCCCGGGTTCGAGATTGCAATCATAATTTTACACGTTGTACGCAAATCTTTAATTCCGCCGTTTTACAATCCTCAATCAGTTCCAAGGCCCGGAGCTATCGGATCACAGGGCACTAATGTGAAAGTACAGAACCCTACGGCGGGTCGTCCTTGACCCGAGCTATTCGAAGCGCTATGACGTCAACGGCCCGCCGCGCCCTCCGACTCCGGTTACAAAATATGAAACAGTGACTGCGTTCAATGGCGGAGTAGGGCGTAAAACAAACAATATTATGAAAAAAATCTTAATATTTACTACCATTGTGTTACCACTTGACAGTGAAATTTGAGGGCGGAGATTCGATTCCAGCTGGGGCCAGGATATTTGTGATGAAGAAGAATATTTGTAATAATGAATATATAATTTAAAGTTAAATTAATATATACATATTAATAATAAGTATAATTAGTTTTGAATGCAAATACATATAATTATCTACAGAAGTATATAGTCAAATTCGAATAATACAAGCTTTGCTTACTTAGGCTAGGACTAGGTCAGTTAACGTAGTATTATCCCAAGATATAGTTAATAGGTAAATAAGTGTTTTCTTAAAAGGTCCGTCACTCCCGGTGTTAGCGGTTGATTGATATCACTTAGTTCAAATAATTTTAATTCTTTTCTAAGTATTCGCTTTAAGCCTCCCAGATCTAGTACCCTAGTCTTTCTCCAGAATCGCCCTAGCCGAGTCCACATCGGCGTACCCTTAATGGCTAGAACTTTAAATCGTCTATGTATCACAGAGTACTCGAAGCCAGCGAGCATGTATGAAGGGACGAATAAATGTATGTAGATGAAGAGAAAGATGTCGAAGGAGGTCTAAAGAGAATGCCTAGTCTCGCTGCCTATCCCGCGAGCGACTCGGCATGATGATATAAATGTATATATTAAAGTAGGGTCAATCCGGGTCATAGTTAGTAGAGGGGTGGGGGGTGGAGTTTTCGGGAAGATAAGAAAAAGCCTAATGGTTGCGGCCCCGAAGGCGATCAATCATCGTTTCACCTTGGAATTATTTATAACACTCGGAAACTTGTCGCCGGATACATTTTGTGGATGACATTTAGCTACTTCTAGCAACTCTCAAGCTTTTAGTCGAAATAGAGGCACTTTGATAGAAATATAATATGTCTCCCGTGGTTTCATCTGCCTAAAATTGGTTTTTATTGTAAAAATACATATCGTATGTGGTAGGTATTCCAGCTAATAATCTATCTTTTTATCCAAATTTTATCTTATTTCATTCAGAAGTTCTTTCGATAAAGAGAAACAACATATCTTCACGCTTTCTCACCAGAGTTCCAAGAGGAGTAGGCAGAGGCATGTAGGTACATACGCCTTTGAGTTTCTTCTCAAACGTATGCAGGTTTTCGTATGATATTTTCCATCACCGTTAAAGTATATTGGCTCTCATGTAACTAAAGGTTCTTGCCGCGTACTTATTGACATTTATAACTGACTTGAAAAAAGTTCTCAATTATTACGCGAATCCAAGCGACATTACGCGATCATTCCGTCAATTATGAATCGACTTTCACAATAATTTTTTTGTTTGGTATTCATTATATTCATGGTTTGGATCAAAGGTCATATAAATTTTATAAATTTATGAAATTAAATCATATAAATTATATGGAAATAGATTAAGCGCTTTTTGAGAAAATGAACAAATAACATTAATTACTAATGTCTACATTTGTTAACCGTACTGCGCCCTAAACATCAACCATATCGGCGGCGGTCAGCCTGCTGGTAGGCGATTACCTACTGTAATATTCAGGAAGTGACGCTCGCGTTACCAACCAAGAGTAGTATAGTTGTGCTAGCAGCATACAAAACGTACATTGTTCTGCCTACACATCCTTAATCAAAATATTTGCAAAATTACTAAACGCAGGAACATAACACTACCCGAGAAAAATGCCATATGACGGCGATCTTTATACAAATTTGAATGAAGTTTGAAAATTCGCTCACCAGATTTGCTGACTCTATACCGCAGTCCCCTACCACCTTTGGGGTGACACCGGTTATAGCTGCCAAACTCTGCGTAATTATTATTAACTCTGCTGTAGTCTGCTAGGTGTCTGTTCCCGTCTAAGTGGTTCGGTAGTGATCTGTTCCATCCCATGACGTCACCGACGACGGAGCCGCAGACGGAGGACTCGGTCTGACTTTTTGTGTCTCCATTGCACAAGTCTCCGCTGGATCTGGCGCGGCGGCCTTTGAGCCCCTTAGCGGAGTGCTGGCTGATGTTAGAGCCCATGTTGGGGCGGGACCTTAGGGCCCCGCCGCCCGCATCCTGCCCTGATGACGCACCGCGCGATCTACTCCGCCGGCACTGGTTTAGATCTGCGAAATAAGAGATAATTTAAGAATGAGATTGTTATTTGTTTGTTTGAATCGATGTACGGAAATGATTGGTACTTATAAATATTTGTATAATTAGCGGTTTCACCCTTGTCAAATTTTAGTTCATTGGTTTTTTATTTCTAAATGCTTAGTATGCTTTATACGCGTTAAATAAAAGGAGACCGTGGAAAATATTACAAGAATTGCACTGTAACAGCGAAGGACTACAAACCAATGGCCGCTCTCTGGGACAAAAACAAATCAAGGACACACACACCTCTTTTGATAACGAGTAGTTTATGGAGTATGTTTGGTATTACTGACAAACAAATTAAGATTTGTGAAATATATATCTATATATCTAAATTTATATAATTCTTCTGTATGTGTGAATATCACATACTTACTGGCTTCTAAATCCTTCTTTCTAAATTTTGGATGAAATTTTATGGGTATATTTGAGTAATAATACATTTGCACCCAGTAGGAGGCACTTCTGTCGTGTTTAAGTAGCTTTTTTAACGTAAGCGAAGCGGGATTTTACAGCTAGTATAGGTATATGTATATAGCCTTTGCAATAGTCGAGTCTAATCTTCCTTTCAGTGTTGATTCGAAATGAATTAGAATATTAATAAAACTTTGAAGAATTACTCAATAAAATATCTAAACGTTTATGTCTTAACAGCAGTGTTCCTGTATGTGTATGCAGAAGTTAAAATGTACTAGGTATCTTTTCGCGCATCTCTGGAATGCAAGGCCCCGCCCGCTTCCCCCCGCATTCCCTTAGCTCGCCCGGCAATCGTCAGTATGGTTAGCATCTCTGTTACCGATACGCGCGTCGATATGTTGACTAGTTTTCTGTTGCTATTGTTGTTACTTGGACTGTTTTTGTAAATTTTGGACTATTTTTGTTACTACAAATTTTTGAACATGGGGAAATCTATACACAGTGAAGGGAGAAATCTTGTGTTGAAAGTATTTTAAAACAAACAAAATAGTTTTCAATTATATTGTATAAAAAAATACATGATGCAACATATTGCAAGATTAACAAATAAAACCTATGCTCCAAAATAAAAAATATAGTTTTTATTTAGCTACATGCTTTTTTTTTCGCACCGTACCTGACCGCCAAAATGACGTCATCAAAGCCATGCGTCAAGTTAATGTGACCGCGTTGTATTGCGTGGCCATATATTGATTGTATTGCGTGGCCAGTTTATTTAGTTGATGCTCGTACTGTTACAGATCGCAGTACTTTATAGATATTAAAACTCAATAATATCGACGATATGGTTGCATGAGTATACAAACCACTCTACAACAACATATCAAAATACAACGTCTGCATGAAATTTACGTTATTAATGCCGGTTCTTTCGCACGCATATCTAATAACATGATGCGAAAACTATGACTATGATATGAGAATTTATAAGCACGCAATAAAAACGTAAGCTGCCTTTGTAAATAACAAAGGTAGTTTTCATTGTAAATACTACATACAGAGCAGAGACCACTTCTTTCCACTTGCTACGATCCTTATTATACATACTACTTATAATAAATACAGTACAAATCGCTTTACGGTTTCTGTTTTTCCTTTCATTAGAATCATAAAAAGTAACAAAACCAATTATAGCTTGCATGTTTGTTATGTACTCGCGTCTTAAGTTATAAACCAATCTTGATTCAATTAAGAATGCAGTATATATATGTTGTAGGATATAGGTTGTTTCAGCATATGGACCTTTAGTTAAGTCAAATTAGTAACGTTCAGCCGTTCAAGTGTGATTGAGGAACCTCACAAAATTTAATATTTATATCTAATATTAGCAAGATAGTTCCACCAATCAATCGTTTATCAACACGATCGTAACGAAAAGCTTTTAAAAAATCTTCGCAACGTTTAATGGTAATAATGTTCGCTTGTTCAGAAGATTTAATGACTCTCGAGCGCAGGTTCATTAGTGGCCTCCACCGCAAACGCCGCCAGTGCTATATAGATGTTCCATTTACCTTCAGCTATTAACGAGCTACGATATCAACTAGGTTAGTTTAAGAGAGAGAGCCGTGGTGGAGCTGAAGGAAAATATCGAGAGGAAACCTTATAAGCCTCTGCCTACCCCTTCTTTTCCCTTGTGGGAAGGCCTGAGGATAGTTTAAAACAGACGTCATAATAACACTTAAACCTTATACATAGTTCCATTGCCGTTTTTCAAGCACGACAGTACAAATGTGTATGAATTTCTTCTCAAATGTATGCAGGTTTTCCTTTACCGTCAAGCTGGAGCTGTGATTAATATCTGTATATTAGTTCAGAGCGAATTTGTAAGTAGGAATTGGCCATTCGGCCACCACGTTTTTTTTCCGTGTATCTATATTATATTATTCGTTTTTTTATTTTATCAATCTTGAATATAATTATTAGTACACATTTATAGTATAAGTAATATTATAAATATGAAAATTTGCGGTTCTTTCAAGGCAAAACGGCTGAACCGATTTGGCTGAAAGTTTAAATCGTGATTGCTTATACCTAGGAATAGGATATAGGCTCCTTTTTTTTAATCCCAAAAATTCAAAGTTCTAATATTATAAAGTATGATGCTCTTTCACGGCATAGCAGCTGAACCGATTCTAGCTGGAAAATACATAAGCTACTTTTTCGAAAACCACGCGGGCGAAGCTGCGGGCGGGCATAAGCATGTAATATACATTCTGTAAAATGTTAAAATGTATATTTTAAAGCAACTCTAAATGAACAGACCGTCTGTTGAAAAGCGTTTTCATATTTAAATACATATTATTATCATGATGACCAAAAAGAAAATAGGTACGGAAAACTTCGCAATTTTCCACATTTGCTTTTGCAGTGCAATGAAACCAAAAGTTTACTCGGTTTATGTCAAATTAGATGCAATCGCATCGCATTAAGGCCAGGTGTGCTGGCTAACCAGACTTCATTATGCTAAGGTTACTTTACGTACTGTAGTAATTTATACTTTGCTTTTAATTTGCCTTCTTTATCGCCAATAAACCAAAGTTCCTTATGTACCTATTTTTACGCTCCATTCCGTGATATTTTACTGCAGGGCTAGCACGTCGCAGGATAAATTGTCGACTCACTTTCTCGTTCAAGAAGGAGGACAGCATGCCTTTCTTTTAGAAAATTGTTAAAAGATTTCTGCAGGGTTGGCATTGCGTCAGCGATGCCCTTGGTGTTGCAAGCGTCTATAGGAGCTGTAACCGCTTCAGGCATGCTGTATTCTTGTATAAGACCTTAGTGGTATAGAAGCATAATACTGGATACTGGCAGGATCTCAGCTGTAATGAGTGCTGTTGCACACAAAATAGCAAATAGTTAGCGTAATGCCGACATTTAAAATAGGCTTAAAATTTCAATATTCGTTGTCTTTTGGGACAATAGATATATATGCCTTTTATTAATGGTCCAGAGAGTGGTTGTTATAATTGGGGCATTTGGCCAGGTCAGAATGGTATTGTCTCTAGGGAGGGACGAAGTCAGCCTTGGGACGGGCCGTAATTAGCCAGATAAATGTTTGCCCACCTAATTTACTTACTCCTTATATGAGTGTATTACCGTACGTGGTTGTCATGTAGAACGTGCCTATTTAACATAATGTGTATGAAAATATATAGTAATTATATTTGATTTCTAAATATTATTTAGGGTAACCCCTAGCAGGACCGCGGAGCGGAAGAAGTTAAACATAAAACTTTACGTGCTTTTGCCAGCATTATAGATAGTGAAAGAGTCAGATATATACCTAGATAAACATTTATCCCTTTCGCACTGTTGACTCAAGAAGGCATGGTAGGTAAGACCCCTGAATGCACTAGTTCCCCTAGCTCAATATTCAACAATGTAGACGGAACGCAACAAAAACACAACACTATCCGTATCGCCGATATTCTTGAACAGAACAAATGGAACAAATACACATGGGAGCCATTGTGGAACCTCAAACAAAACCTACCTGCAGCGGGTGAAAACTGCAGTTTATTATTAAAAACACGTACTATGAACAACTTTTACTGCTCGTCATGATAAAAGTATAAATTTGCAGAATTACAACAAAGTAACGGCGATGGACACGCTATCTGTCACGTTGGCACCTAATATACCTCTGGCGGAAAGTGGGTGTGTGGGTATTACCTATAGACCTCTGCCTACCCCTTGGGGGGACCCTTGTGGGAAGGCGTGAGGATACAAAACAAAGTTATTCCTTTAGTTCTGCTTCATTATATCTTTGCATTCGTCAACCTTACTTTACTCATCTGAAACGTTGACAAAACAGATATATTACGCAAAAGGGTCTGGAGGAGGCAGAGGTAGACCAAGTACCCACTAACTAGTTGACGCCGATGAAACACTCAAGTATTGGAACGTCAAGACCCAAAAAGAAGTCCATAGCCAAATGACACAATTTTTTGTGTTGTGTTCCTACGCGGTGAATAAGGTTTCCAGGAATGAGCTCCTTAGGGAGAGGGGAGGCTTGTTACACTGTGTTGGAAGCAGAGGGATTAAACCCATTATGCTGTCAACATACTATAACTCTCCGAACGCAGAGTGGCAACGCGCAAGTGATACTTCGGTATCGTGAGCATTAATAGGCTACAGTAACCGTTTCCATCAGGTGGGCCGTATGCTTGTTTGCCACTCTTGTTGTATAAAAAAAAAAATGCAGGTTTATGGATGGACACTTAGCGCCCTTTAAGCTCTTTATGCTAAATTGAAAAGCCAGCCAATTTGTTTTGCTACAATACGTCTTGTTATGTTAAATAGCTATTCACAATTATACGAATTTCCTTAAACGTATCTGTACACAATATATTGTCTCAGTTAACTGAACAAGGGCCCAGTATTGTGTAATGAAGCGTAACAATGACCTTTTTGTTTCTCTCATGCACTGATGACGTCCTTGGTATTGTTTCCAACAAACGTTTGTTTCGGTCCTAGATGTGTTTGAGTTGTCGTGTCACAGCTGCTAGTGAGTACAGTTGATGGATGTGAGCGACTAGATCACTGAATGTATTACATTCAGTGATCTAGTCAAGATTTCATTCAGTGAATTCAGTGATTTAGTCTAGATCTAGATCAAGAGCGACTAGATCACTGAATGTATTACATTCAGTGATCTAGTCGCTCACATCCAGTATCATACATATCAGTACTAAAGGAGTGTAAATAATATACGAGAAAAACAAAAAAACCGATTCGAATTGTTTTTTTGAGACGATGAGCTATATTTAGTTGACGTTTAGTCCTTAATCTAATATAGGTTAAAATTTAATAATATCTATAGTTATCTATATATTTCTAATTATATATGGCTATAGATATAACCGTACAATATTTACTATTTATTTTCATGGTTAAGTTAATCCCTTTTTTTATCAACCGCGCACTGAGTTTAAACACACATGCTTGACGGTTCAGAAACTAATCGGACATTTAAAAAAACAATTTACGTATTAACAATCATGTCTGAATGATGGTGACAAATTCGATATCTAATACGTTGTTACCAAAATTTTACTTAGTAAAAAGATGGTGTACTTAAACGTTAGAAAATTCAAACATATATTAAGGGAGGCCCCTGATATGCGTCTGAATTTTCAGATGAGAGTATTAATACAGATCAAGATAATCTCATATATGGTAAATAAGTCTGATCAAATATAATCGAAAGTTCATGATTTACTTTTTGACATGATATTAATATATTTCAACGTTCTTGTCTAACAATAGAATTAAAATGAAACGTATCTACATTTTCATAAAGAAAACCAACGATGTTCTCGGAATACAAGCGTTTTGTCTATTTGATTTGTTGGTTCGTGCTCTTATAATCATCTTGTGCAGAATATACTAACGATATTATTTTCGCTTCTATATAGAACTGTTAAAATAAAAATATTTTTAAAATACGCACACTGACAATATCTATGGTTTATATACATTATACAATACATTTAAGGATTTGTATTTTGTCGTCAGATTCAACTCTTTCCATTTGCCAATGTCCTAAGCAATCTCATTTCCCCCCTATACGACATGACAGACTCTCTCTCTTCTTGTTCATGTTTGTGATTCCATCATGATTATTATATTATTCTTTTGCTTTGATATCTATGGTTAGGTTAGGTTGCTACCTTGGTACTTGGTAAAAACACAATATTAAAAAAAAATGTCTACGGGAAATGTAAGAAGAAATACCTCACATTTTTATATATTATATATAGATAGTGCCGTGCCATCTACGAAAACGCGCCCCACAATTTCTAGTCGAGGGGGTCGCGGGATCCGGGGAGTACGTATGACCCGTCTCTATGAACTGTAGTGTACGTGTGCACTTATAGTAATCAGTGTGTACCGACAATACTCAACTTTAGTGGAAGGTTGTACACTTACAATGTAAACTATAGGAAATAATAGTGGGGCGCGTCTTCGTGGATCTATAAATACTGTGTATTTTGTAAATTGTTTCGAATAATTTTACTTCACTGTCTCTAGTGAAGTTTGGCACGCACACGTACAATTGATGTCGAGAATATTTGGAGTCTAAAAGGATTTTATTTAACCGTCCGGGGAACGAGACCAACCAGATTTGGGGCACCATGAAATCTCGTGCAGACAATTAAGAGCTGACACAAATGAGTTGGTCGTGCGACAGAGCGTCGTCGTCTTTCGGCGAAAATTTACGATACGGGCTGCGCAGCCTTATTCAATTTATTAATGCAAAATCGTGTGCTAAAATTAACAGAATTTTCCCCGTACCCTAATAATATGTATGTGCATAATTCTGAGTGTAAGCAATAACACAGTGAGTACTAGGAACTGGAGAGCTTGTCTCTATTAATTAGATATGTATTGTAAAATGTGGATGAAGCGAAAATGGTCGGTGAGAGAACTGGCTGACTGAAGTCGTGAAGAGAGGAAGAGTAGAGCTTCTCTCTGCCTACCAAACGAGGGAGTCGGCTCGATATTATACGTATAAGATCAAACACCGTAAACGTTGCGTTTTTTAATTATGTATGTGTATTTTTACTGATACAAGTATTTTAAAATTTTGTATTCATGTTAATCTTCAACATTATGATAAACATTATAGTATTCTGCATCTTTATTAAAGCCGTGGTTGCAGTGTCTCGATTAGACACCTGTATCGTATTTTTTTTATTAATAGTACACTAACGATATATATATATATATATAAACCAACTGATGTACTTATTATATTTTGATTTTAATTAAATTGTTGTTTTGTTATATAATATATATATATTTGGTCACTGTACCTAATATAAAGGTCTAAAATTAAACAATTTAATTAAAATCAAAATATAATAAGTACATCAGTAACAACACTTTTATAATCTGTTACATAAAAAGTAGAAGGAAAGTACCGAAGTAATTTCTGTTTTGCTTATCTATGAATATTATCTAAAATGTAAATTTTATCTTCCTTTTTTGCAATGCAATTGCAATGATTGCAATTTAAAATCCCGTCTGTATCAAGGACTTTTTCCGGGGCTTAAGTTCAGTTATTAATTACACAACGTGCTTTACGATGAAGATAAACTTTAAAAGAAAAACTGCATATGTCTCCGGTGAAACAGAACGTGCTGCCTACATATACTTACATATACATCGTGTATATATCTTGAAAATGTTTTGGCGGAAATCCATTGGAATCCGATCTGCGAATCTTATTCAGACTCCGATTAATGGAGGTCGTAAAATAAATTCAAGTCGAACGTAAATGGGAATAAATGAATGTCTAAGGTGATGAACGCCTTCAATAGCTGAAGGATTAGGAGCGTATTCTTGAGATTATCCTTATTCTTTTAGACTGAGGTGGTATCAATGGCGCAATGGCACCAAATTGGATAACGCATTGGAGCTTATTGATGCGCGATCCGATTATGATTTTACATTGGACTGTATTAATGCCTTCTCGTTTTCTTTTCTCTGATCCGAGATTAATTTCCTTTGCTCTCTGTCACGTTACTTAACTTTTAATAAAGCACATTAGAAGTCTGTGGGGATTTTCATTTGAATTATTAAGTAGAATTATAAGAGTACACTTTCTTGTAATGGATTACAAAATAAAATTATGGTATACTTTTCAGTTAAATATTTTATTTTTTATATTTTATGTTTTAGCGCTGGAGACAATCATCAATCAAGGCCAGGTATCTATAAGACCTACTTACTGTTTTATCCAGGCTGTACTAATTAGTTTCTTAGCTCCAGTATGCAAGTTTTCTCAGTCAAGTGAAAACGCCGTGAGAAAACCTACATATATAGGCTGTATGTAAAATTGTTACCGTCGTTATAGTGCAGACAATACCGTCGTATATGGACTCTTGCAACACTAGGGGTATCACTCGTGCGTTGCCGACCATGTAGTAATCTTTTCATATTCTTCTTGAAGTACTCCATGCTTTACTCTTTAGGGTAAATCTCAACTGGGAGTTCATTCCACAGCCTGTGCGTTCGCGAGAAGATACTACTTTAAAACCGTGAAACCGTTCATGCGGCAACTTAGTGTCTACATTGTCAAAGGCATTACGATCTATAATATCATTCTACCATTTTGGAATCTAAATAAATATTATAAAGAGGCAGAGTTCGTTTAGCCGTGGCCGCGTGATTCGAGTAGTAGTCTGTAACACAAAGATCGCAGCCCGAGAAGTTCGAATCCCGCCTGTACCAATGAGTATATCTGAACTTAAGAACAGTGATAAGTCGCACCACGAGCTTTGAGGTGAAGGAAAACATCAGAAGGAAACCTATGCAGGTTCCTACTCTATTCAAAGGCGTTTGTATAGTCTGCCGTCATACACGTTGTTGTTGTTGTCCTATGGCACCCCGGAGGTGCAGAGGGCCTTCATAAGGTTGCGCCATTCCTTTCTATCCTCAGCTATTTCCTTGGCTTCGCTCTAGCTCAGTCCGACGGCTCGCAGCTCATACACGTTGGTACCTAAAATATATCTCTGGCGGAAAGTGGGTTTGTGGGTACTAACCTGCTTACACCTTCGGGACCCTTGTATTGAAGTTGAGAATTTGTTTATTTTAACGCGCTCATCTCAAGAACTTCTAAACACATTTTTGCATTAGATAGCTCGTTTTTTTGCGATTCAAGGAACAAATCAGTAAATTCAACGCGGGTGAAATCGCACCACATAGTGAGTAGCGAATATTATTACAGAACGTCCGTCCACAGACGGTCCATGGGCGGAATCACACGTCATTGTTCCGAAGGCCATTTTATGTGGAACCGATATAAATGAAGGCTGGTCGTCCCTTTTGTGTGAATATTACTAGATTCGGTCGGTCTTAAATTACAGTGCGTATTATGTAGAGCAGCAATCAATGCCAAAATATCAAGCCTGACATCAATGAACAAACGTAATAATAAAGAGGTATTTATGCTCAAGTTCAATAGTTCGTTTGAAATATTGCTAGGGACTCTTTATGGACGCACTAGCTTCTTTTGAAGATTCTTCATCTTTTTCTTCTATCTTCAATGAGAGCGAACGACTATAATATATCAGTAGATTAGGATAACATTTGATCTATATTATATACTACCTAAATATTATCCTTTTACCAATCCTACTTCCTACTTTATACTATAAATGTGAAACTTTGTGAGTATGTATGGATGTTTGTTCACGTCACGCCAGAACGGCTGAACGGAATTGAATGAAATTTGGCACAGAGATAGATTATTAGCTTTATGTGTTTTGTTTCGAAAATAGAGATAAAATTATACTACACAAATCAATTCTTAAGCGGGTCAAACCGCGGGCGACCTCTAGTATATTATGATTGCGAATTCTTTGAGGACGTTTTTAAATTTATCACGCCGGAATCGCTGAATGGAATATGATGAAACTTGGCGCAGGGATATTTTGTTAATTGGATTAACACATAGGCTATGTTCTTATCCATTAAATCATTTAACAATGAAATATAATTCCCGAACTATAATTCTAATAACGAGGGTGAACCCGCAGGCTAGGAATGTGCACCATTATTGAACGAATTTGTACCGAACTTTTTCTATAAATCAATTCAGCAAGTGAGTTTTAAATTAGCTGTGAGTCAAATATACATTCTACCTAAACCTATCTGTTATAAAATTATTGATTAAAATGTATTGTTTTTCATGGCAAGGATTTTATTTATTTCTGACCAAACTTCACAGAATAATATTATTTACTGCTCAACGACTTGCTTTCTTAATTGTCTTCGTCGTTATTGTGGTTTTTGTCTTTAATCTGTTTGAGAATTAAAATATGCTTAAGTACATAGCTGTTATATATATATATATTGCTGTATATATATTATATATTATTATTATTACATAGCTGTGTGTCTGATGAGATACCCCATCAGCTATCAACAAAATTCACGTCTTACTTATCTCTTCGAAAAACGTTCCTTATGTTACATAATACAGTAGGAACCATATATAATGTAATAATATAATAATAATATATCCTCACGCCTTCCCACAAGGGTCCCCGAAGGGGTAGGCAGAGGTGTATAGGTAATACCCACACACCCACTTTCCGCCAGAGGTATATTAGGTGCCAACGTGACAGATGGCGAGTCCATCGCCGTTACTCAAGCACGACTTTGATTTTCTACTCAGACATATGCAGGTTTCCTCTCGATGTTTTCCTTCACTGTAAAGCTCGTGGTGTGACTAATCACTGTACTTAAGTTCAGAAAAAACTCATTGGTACAGTCAGGATTCGAACTTGCGACCTTTGCGTCGCAGGCAACTGCTCGAACCACTCGGCCACCACGGCTTTCTATATAATGTAATATTCCATATATGTACGTATATTGTAAGTAAGTTAGTACCTTGCACAGTAAAGCCTCTCTTTATACTATGGTAAAGCTAAGTAGCTCACACCGCAAGTTTTACGCTAATCACGGTAAGTACTAAGTTCAGAAAAGTTCTCAGTTCAGTTCTCGTTGGTGCAGTCGGGGTTCGAACTTGCAATCTAAGGGTGTCTAGGTAGTACCCACAGATATATATTTTCGGTGCCAGCGTGACAGATGGCGCCAGTCCCTCGCCGTTATTCAAGCACGACTATACATATACTGTTTTAACGTTCTTCGCAAACGTTTCAAAAAGGTTTCCTCTTAATGTTTCTCGAAGAACCGCTCGGTTAGCACGGAAATAATTTAAAGTTAATTAATTATGTGTGTTAAAAAAAAAGTGAATATGTATGAAATTTTCCCATGATATCGATATAACAAATGAGTATGTATGTACTTACTAACGAAACTTAAAATTATACCTAAAAATTAATTAGGTATTTCGCACATCACCCCTGCGCAGCGGCGTAATCTTATCTTATCTTACTAATATTATAAATATGAAAGTTTGTAAGTTTGGATGTTTGCGGTTCTTTCACGACAAAACGGCTGAACCGATTTGGATGAAAGTTTAAATTGTGACGGCTTATACCTAGGAATAGGACATAGGCTACTTTTTTTTAACCACGAAAATTCAAAGTACTTATATTATAAAGTATGATGCTCTTTCAGGGCATAGCGGCTGAACCGATTCTAGCAGGAAAATACATAAGCTACTTTTTCTGCGTGGAGTACGCAGGCGAAGCAGCGGGCATAAGCTAGTACCTTAATGATAACAAACATTTACCAAGTACATATATAATTAGAGCATCTTTATCACTATCTACCTGCAGTCGTTGACACGGCTACGATAAGGCGTGTTTTGTTTATTCGACTAATGCAATTGACGTGTAGTACGCACTAATTTATCATGTATGCGTTCGCTTGAGAAAATTTACTTTATATCGATTACAGTGTAGTTTGTAATGTTTATTTATTACAATATATCTTAACGCCTTCCCACAAGGGTCCCCGAAGGTTTAGACTTTCCGCGCATGTTACATTTGAGGGAAAACGTTCTTAAAGTTGCTATGCCCTGTGCACCATCCAGGGGTCACACGTGGGAGTCTAATGGGTTCTGCACTAAAAAAGCAATAAAAAAATTGTATTAAATTCTCCAGTCCGATAACCGCTTGCGTCGTTCTTCTTAATGTTGAGGGCCGTGATTCCCCTTTGAGATCAACTTCTTCCACTGCTTGCACATCTGCTCGTATCGTTAGCGGCGTGGAGAGCGTCATGGTCGGTGCTTTCGAGGGCACCCTGAACTTGATCTGTCTACCGTGTGTGGCCGTGGGCAGTGCAAGTGCCAAAGGGGCGGCGGTCTTTCAGTCGCTTGCCTTCTATTTTACCAGTAACGAAGAGCGTCTCCTGATTGTCGCGGACATCTCTAGCGATGTGGCCGAAGTACTTAAGCATCTTACGCTAACAGATACTGCATAACCCAACAGTGCGATAAAAATTGCAGGAAGTTTCAATAAAAAATATTAAAAGAGCGTACGTAATTATAGCACTGATATATGTATCTCGCATGCGAAAGCGGACTATTTCAAATTGCAACTAGGTACTATTCGATAAGCACGTTTTCCAGACCGGTGAATTCCATGTAGTGCTCGTATCGAGTACTTTATTTGAGTATCATTCGTGTCGGGTTTCGATATTTACTTCGATTTTTACGATAAAATGTATCACACAGCCACTGCAATAACCACGCTGCACCATCTCGCTTAGTATTAAAAGGCAGGATGCGAAGTGCGCGTAAGGAATAATCTACCGTTTCAATAATATTAAGATTTCTTCAACGTCAGGCAATTACATAAAGGAGCTATGCTTTCGTAACTTTTTAAATGAGTGTTGATATTGCTTGTTTTAGGCATGACTCTCGAGGCCCGACACGTGACGTGATTTCACGATCAAAATCAGTCTGACTAGACTGTCTTTACATAAGATTATATAATTACTAGCTGTCCCGCCCAGCTTCGCCCGGGTGAAAAAGTAAAAAAAAAACATTTTTCAACTATTACTTCCCCTATGGCAATAGTTGAAAAAAAAAAAGTTGAGTTCCATAAAATCCGTTCTTAGCTGACCTCTACACCGCGTCAGGAATACTCCTACCTAATTTCAAGTAAATCGGCCTTATAGTTGCTGAGATTTCGTGATGAGTCAGTTCAAAAATGGGATCTCCTATATATATATATGACGTTACTTTGTTTAAGTGAAGAAGAATCTTAAAGAAAACATCTGGTGTTCTGTGCTAAGAGTCATTAGAGACGTCAGGTCATATGTGTGTTATTGATTTCCTCACAGATGCTCTAATGCCTTAATAATAAAATCATGAATCATGATCAATAAAATCAATCATCTTCGAATGCATTATACATATACTATCTTGGATCCCTCTCACGAGGTACATCTTAGATTTTACATCTAGCTTTACGGTAAATTTAGTTTTTATTAAGTATATGACGTTCAATAAGTGTTCCCTATGTCCCTTACGTTGAATAACATATTTTGATTTTGTCTTGAATTTCTTTTTAAGCGTATGAAGTTTTCATCATAATGGTTTCCTTCACAGAATTTCAGAATAAACTCACTAGTAAAGACCGTCGGGGTTTGAGCCTGAAGTCTTTATTTTGAAGTACGACTACTTAAATCACTTGGGACCCACGATACCGCCATGGAAATTAATATATGTATATGTTAGTAATTTTAGTTTCTAAATTTATGAGTGGTAATAAAATTATCACGATTAATCTTTTCAATTATAAAGTATTAAAGCCCAGCACATCGGTATAAAGTGTATTTCCGTTGCTAAGAAAACCTTAAAATAGTATTAGTACAGCCTAAAGAGGACGATCGAATAATTAACTTGACACTCGACTTTATTATTGTTTGTAGGTGGGCGATGTGCATTCCGAGCGGCCTATAAATACCTATCAGGGAGACTTCACCCCTTCACCCCTCCCGCCTCTACGTCTCTTGTGAGGGTTGTCAACAAAAAAATCTTATACATTTAGTATATTTTTTATAGATAAAAAAACCTTCATATTTTCCTAGTTCTCTTTATGAAACGCGTAATTACTTATTAATGTATTCTTAACCATATGTCAAAAAATATAGTTATATATATATATATATATATATATGTACATACTATTCAAGGATGGTTACAACAAGAGAAATCGAAATCGGCAACTATGTATGAAGAGGGCTGTAAGTCTAGACTGCTGCTTACTCTCTCTGCCAATCCCGGGCAGACTACGGCGTGCTGATACATGCTCACACAATGTTGTCTATCGTTTCATTTTAGGGCTTCAATTCTTAAGATGTGTCACCCCTATTCTCAGTTAAGAACAACATCCATCCTTATCAAAATCTGTCGATAAAAAATAAATAAATAACGGTATCTTGATAGAAAAAGGATAGACACGGGTTAAAATGAAGTAACAAAAAATCTACCTGTGAATAAACCGATGTAGTAAGAATTCGAAATGTTGACTGTGTAATACTACATATTCGGAGTTTAATTATTCTTTAAATAACCATGAAACCATGAGTTCATGAATAATTATTGCAATAACCTAATATTTATACTCATAATTAGGTAACTAATTAGGAGATAAAAATAGACCAAGCTTTCGTTCGACTGTTTAGCTGTAAAAAAAAATATAGATAATAATAAATTTGAATTTCAAGCGTGCCTATTTTAAGGATTAAAACCTCAGATTTAACGAGACGTAAGAGCATACATTTTTATTTAATACTTGCCTTGGGTTAAATGTGGGTCTTATGTTCATTGGGGTTTCATTTGTTTACTATTATTGTTCCAGAGCTGGTATTAATAGAGTCTTTAAATTACGTAGAGCTGTTTATCTAGTCCAAAATTTGTTTTGGGATAAAACTAATTATTCAAACTTATAAGAGGGTAAGACATCATTGAGGACTAGATGGGCCTCACAGTTAACCAGCTAAATGTTTTTTCATTTATATTTAAGCGGAAGATAGGAGATCTTGAGCTAAATGTATGCATTCCAATAACATAGATGCATTGAGACTGAAGATTGATACCAATCCAAACGGCAAAAATATGCTAAAGATAACGTTCCAAAGATGAGAAACGAAGGTAGTTCCCCGCGATCCGTGTCTAATATCGCAAGCTTTATTGAATTGCAGTTTGGTCTGAATCGTACCAGAACGTATCTGGCACCCTTTTTCCGAGGCGGCACAACCTAGTACGGTTTATTTAGTAACTTTGTGTTATCAAAGAATAGCCTCGCAATATTGCTTTTGGAATTCCATGTCGATCAGAATCGGAATATTTAAAACTTCAGCAATTTTTTATTGTATTTTGGAATTTGCGAATCTTAGTCTTTCTTATCCTTGGTATATTTTTAAACAAAAAATTTGGGACACAAAAAGAGTAATCAAAAATCCTTATTTAACTATGTACATGAGCGGCTGTGACTTGAAGAAGTAGGCACTGCATATAAGTTTGCAGTTTAAACCCCGGTGAACCAAGTATAGACTTGAAATATGGATGTTTGAGAAGATGTACATTAAGGCTTGATATCTGTCACGTTGGCACCTAAATTAAGTCCTGTGAAAATTGAACCTGGTTACACCTACCTACCGTTCTGAGAACACTACTGGCAAAGCGTGAATATATAATACATTTTCAATCCAGCACCAAATAACTTTCAGCCTAATCTTTATATACTTATTGAAATTCTAGAGAGATAGTATGGCTCAATTTAATATTTGTCTTCACCTACTTGACATTTGATTAATTCAGTAACATTAATGCGTGTAGCTACCATAACGAGGATGTTGGCTCAATTAAGATGTAACACTACAAAAAACTGTACTTTATAGCTTTGGAGCCTCACTATGACGTACAATAGCCATCGTTACATAACACTGCGAAAGAGACAGATATATGAAGTATTCAAATCTGTTCCATTCCCACTCTTCGATAATGATGGCAATAACGCTTCATGGTAGTGCCACCATATCTGTTATTATTAACACGATGTTTGTTTAATCTCATTCTTGTAACAATATTCAGTTGGATGGTATTGTGTATTTTTTTATTGTGATTCATAAGCGCTCCAGTTGTGTCGACTTATTTGTGCAAATGAGGTTATTACGCTTTGAGTTTGTGCAACAAAATATATTATTTTAAATTTGGTTAAAAGAGCGAAAAATAATGTAATATTATTAGAAGCCGTGGTGGCCGAGAGGTTCGAGCAGTTGCCTGCGACGCAAAGGTCGCAAGTTCGAATCCCGACTGTACCAATGAGTTTTTTCTGAACTTAAGTACAGTGATTAGTCACACCACGAGCTTTACGGTGAAGGAAAACATCGAGAGGAAACCTGCATACGTCTGAGAAGCAATTCAAAGGCGTATGTATAGTCGTGATTGAGTAACGGCGATGGACTCGCCATCTGTCACGTTGGCACATAATATACCTCTGGCGGAAAGTGGGTGTGTGGGTATTACCTATACATCTCTGCCTACCCCTTCGGGGACCCTTGTGGGAAGGCGTGAGGATATATTATTATTATTATTATTACTAAGGTATAGAGAGAAACATTTCTGTTTCGCAAATTTGAACTCTAATATCTCTACCAAATGTCTTTATTTATACAAGAAGCATAACTTCTTATATTTATTTATACGGCTCATGGGATTTCAAACTGATTCCGCAGATTTATAAAAAGCTTTTTTTTGTTCCTTGTCAGAAGGAAATTTTCCAAAGAATTCATATATTGATATGACGAAGTCGCAGGCACAACTAGTAAGTATACTAGTAAAAAAAAAGTTATTTTTTAGTTCCTAAAATAAAAATAGCCTAAGTTACTCCTTTATACTTTCATTCAGCTATCTGCCAGTAAGTCCCGACAAAATTGGTCCAGCCGTTTCAGAGAGCCGGAACGAACAGACAGACAGACAGGCAGAGAAAAATGCCAAAATATATTTTGGCAAATGTAACGTGCATTGTAGGCAACAATTGGAACCACTCGGCCACCATGACGCCGTATGGTTATACAACCTTTATTTATAAATTGCTTAAAGCGGCCTTATTAAGTAAGTTTTTTTACGTTGGAAATATTAATTTTCGATCCTGGCCAAAATCGTGAACAATTAACTAATTATCAAAACTTGTTTTGACGTATAGCTAATTTAGTAGCAACAATGGATATATACATATTTTTTGCATAAATTAAATTTCTCGTTTTCATTATTAACGTTTTCCATATACAATAGAGTGTTCTATATTTAGCTCGCAAATTTTATTACCGCATTTATTTTAATCTTGTAGTCCATAAAGCTTCTCAATATCTGTTCATGTATTATTAAACCATGAATTTGTTAGAAAGCAATCGATAAGATAAACTTCACCTAGGTTTACTGCCACTGTTGAAGTGTTATATCAGAAACCTAGTCACGAAGAGTTCGTGATGTCACCAATTAGGTATTCGCAAGTGCTTTTAGTTAATAACGGTTTCTATCCAAGTCTTCTCGGTACAGAGGTTCGGTTACCCCACTTATGAATGGTGAAAAGATGACACGAGGGTCAACAGATTGGTACCTAAATTTAGTGAAGATCAAAGCATGTATCTAAAAGCGGATTCTGTTTATCGTAATGACACAGGCAACTTACGAACATCTTAGCTTAACTTGATCGAGATTAAAGTTGTTTATAAGATCAAACATATCGCCGCTGGCCGTTGCAGTTTATAATGTTATTTTTATTACAAGTCAGTAAGAAATTTAAAGGCTGACTCATACGAACTTATGTCAAGGGGCATAACTGTGTAACAAATGGCCTTCCTGTTAGAAAATAAATGTCTTGTTTCTTGCGAATTTCCGAATACTCTAGCATTGGATAGACGATTTTTGCTTGGTACTACATAATTCCAAATTTAAATGGACTCTATTGTTGCCACCTTTAAGTTGCTCACTTACTACCACCCTCTTAATATCTAGAATCAAGTGAGTAACATTCGTACTAAGTTTTATATGACATACTAATTCCAAATTTAAAATCTTAACGCAGTGATTGAGAAAGATGTTGATTATTAAGGTATATTGGTAGCTAATGTAGACAAAATAACTTGTAATGGCCTATGTATAGACACAATTAGATATTGTAAGTTATGTATATAAGCTAAGTCTAAGTGTTTTGTTTGTCAGATTAATTCGTTTTCGGTACGCCGGTTTCCCTAGAGCGTACAGCATAGAGTTCTTCAAGAAGGGTGTGGTAAACGCTTACCATGCTGGCCGCATGCTAGTTGCCACCCCAGTGGTATAAACAAAACATAGTATAGGGAAGTTTAATAGAAGGCATGATAGTGCGTGAAATATAAAGCAATGAATTAACTTAAAAATGATATAACAATTAATAGGCAGCAAGTATTTTACCTTAAAGCCATTTTTCTTGGGAACAAATTGTTAACTTATTGTGAATATATTGACAGTCTAGTAATAACACGCTATGAAGTATTCTTAAACCAGCTGAATTTACACAAAGAAAGAGAAATGTTAAAATACCTAACTAAGACAATGTTTTGTTACGACAATGTTACGGTTAGATATAAACGCTATGTAAATTATTCAGTCTTACATTTTATAGCATAACCAATAGTAGAACTGGACAAATATGATAGTTAGTTTACCATCTTCGACATTCCCTGGAATTTCAAATTCAGAACGAGGATATGGCATTCAGGGCCAAAGACAGCCATCGTATTTTAAACTTTATATGATGAGTATTGTTGTCCAAAGTCGTGTTAGCATTTTTTTCTATACAATATTATCTGGTTTTAGTATCTTTCTTTAGGTTAGCTGAACGTATTCATCGCGGTTTCGGATCGCTTTAATCGTTCCTGATGCGTTTTCTATTGTGCTAAGAGCTATCACGTGATTTATAACTGTTTTTAATGTTTGGTTGATTACGGTTTACTGTCTACATTTGATGTCGCTGGAACCGTTGCATCAACTAGTTGTTAATGAAGATTATTCAATAGAATTACTTCTGTGAAAATTTGTTCCAGCGATACAGTTTCCTGAGCTCCACAACATATGCACTTTGCGCCCATGGCTATGCCTTGCCACCATATAAATGTGCGGTATACCTTTTACCTCTTTTTTCCGGAGACATTAGTGTGCCAACATGAGAGATGATACAACTACAGATACTTACATAATTGACCATTTATTTAAACGTATGCAGGTAGCGACGATATTCATCATCGTAAATTATATAATAATATCCTCACGCCTCCCCACAAGGGTCCTCGAAGGGGTAGGCAGAGGTGTATAGGTAATACCCACACACCCACTTTCCGCCAGAGGTATATTAGGTGCCAACGTGACTGATGGCGAGTCATCATAAAATCATCGTAAATTAGTGTAATTAATTAAATAAAATCGATCTGACGCTCAAGGACGGGAACGTCAAGAGTGCTCGAAACCGACGAGCACGTATAAAGAGACTGATTAATGTGGACGAAGCGAAAGAAGTATGTAAATCTAGAGAGAACTAGCGCTCTATACTCTCTGCCTACCCCTACGATATGTATTAAAATTTGAGTGACTAATCACTGCACTTAATTTAAGAACTGTAATCGGGATTCGAGCTTGCAGTATGTGCATTGTAGGCGTGTAATCAAACCCCTCGGTCACTACGGCGCCCGATGCCACCATTTGTGTATAAAATATATCCATCACCATTTGCAGATAATAAAAATACGATAACAATACAAATGGAAAAGAGAAAAGTTTTATGGCGTAATCTGCTTTTAGCTACAATCTAGATAATATATGAAGCAGGTAATGATTAAATACACCCGAAGTAGAAATCCATTCGAAAATATTGGTTCAGCTACACGAAATATAAATAAGTTAGGTATCAGCGAATGTGTCGAAATTTTGCTAAATTATAATTTTTTGGGTATGCATAAATAAAAAAAAAACGGACGGGATTACCCCGGAATTAATACAATACACGTGCATTGTTATACAATTGAAAGCGTCTCTGTTGGAATTGAAAGGTACAAGAGGAGGAACTACAAACAAGACGTCATGTGACAGTGACGGGCAATTTGACATATAGTTTGACACTTAGTAATGCGTTAACGAATACACGAATATTTGCTAATAAATATAATAATGAAAGGAAACGCCTATATTCTACAAATCGAGAAAACCACTAGGTAATTAAAAGTAATTTAGAAATCAGACCACATAAGTATTTAAATGAAAATATGTACATGTATGTAAAATAGCAGTCCTTATTTGAATATATGGAAATATGCGGAGTGTAGCAAATAAATTAACAAAAATACCAACTGAGAGGGCCATTTGTCTACAAAATTCACAAATGTATTAAATTTAAGTTGGTAATAACCGACTTAGTATTGTTGATATTTCATCGATGCATATTTTAAAATTAAGTTATTCGATAAATTAAAAAAGTCAGCATGTTTTATAGAATATAATTTATTTAGAATGCAGTGAAAGTCGTATTATTTAAATGAATATTTCATAATTAAAGAGCGAAAAGAGAGCGACTAATCTCATACTTTTTATTTCCTTCCTGCAAATCTCTTGGAGAAATACAAAGCGAACATATTACATTTCTTCTACAATTTATTTATAATTCAGAGAAAGTTTACGACTTTAGTGTTCAATAAAACTATTATAGATTCCTTTTTTTATACCATAAAGTTGGCAAATAAGCATGCGGTCCGCATGGTGGTTAGCGATTACGCTACTTTAAGCGGAGGCCTACGGACACTTAAGACACCAGGTATATAGCTTATATTTGTAACTAGGTAATGTAAATATTTTTTGTAATATTCATTCTCAATTGAACTCTCCGATTGACTCAGAGATTGGGACGCCAAGAAAACTTGACACCAGCGAGCATGTATAAAGAGAGAAGTCTGTGAGCTGACTCTCTCACTGCCTATTTTGTGATTCTTATATTATGAAGATACGTGATATGTAATTTTTAATTTAAAACATGTAATAACTAGCGTGATGTAGGTTATTACATGATATGATTCATAGCAAGAAATAAGTCAAGCGTGTTGTATATTGATCAGAAATGTAAAGCCAGCAAGGCAAATTTTACCTTATGCCTATCATAATACGGTAAAATTATTTTTTAATGCACCCGATTATGTGCTCAATGCAGTACAAATAGGGCTACCAAAATGTTTGTTTGTAGGAAAAGGTAGGAAAATCCTTGTAAGATTTTTTACAAGG
>JACCPG010007980.1:0-15578 GCA_016069955.1 Drepana arcuata
AGTAGTGCCATCCACGAATAAGCGCCCCACCAATTTCTAGTCGAGGGGGTCGCGGGATGCCGGTAGTATGACCCGAGTCTTAGGTAATCAGTGTGTACCGATAATACTCAAACATTAGTGGAAGGTTGCACTATTACACTATAAACTATAGATAAGAATAAGAATAGTGGGGCGCGTCTTCGTGGATGGGCACTGTGTATGGCCACTTGGAAGTGCGAGTGCAAAGGGTTAACCGTCGATAACTCATCTGGTTTCAAGCATGGGGATTTTCATTACAAAGATGACGAATCAGCACGTGGTTCGCCTAATGATTAGCGGTTACCGTCGCCCTTCAACACTAGAGGTATAGCTCGAGCTGCTGACCCAGTAGGAATCCTTACTTGAGAGCTTACACAGATTAGCCAGACAGCTTAGACAGACAGTCTTACTGTAAGTAGTCTACTTGACAGTACGTCTCAAGATGTATTCCTTGTCCCAAGTTACCACGTGCCTGAAGTGAAGATAATCTCCCACGAGCCAGTGAAGGTCGGAGCGACATCGGCGCTCGTGGTGAAGCTGAGCAACCCCACGGGCCACGAGATGCAGCTGCGGCTGCTGCAGCCCGAGGACTTGCCACCGGCCGAGGACACTGACCCTCCTATCGACAAGTCGCTGGAGAAGTCGCTGCATTTGGAGAAGGTATCTATACTAATATAATAAATGTCAAAGTTTGTAAGTTTGGATGTTTGCGGTTCTTTCACGGCAAAACGGCTGAACCGATTTGGCTGAAAGTTGATATGGTGATGGCTTATACCTAGGATTAGGACATAGGCTACATTTGAATCCCGAAAAAAACAAAATTCTCATAAAAAAGTCTATCATAAAGTGTGTTGCTCTTTCACGGCATAGCGGTTGAACCGAATCTATCAGAAAAATACATAAGCTACTTTTTCAACTCCACGCGGGCGAAGCCGCGGGCATAAGCTTGTGTTTTTATAAAGGCTTTCCGTTTTGACTCGCAATGGTGAAGCATACTAGTTGTTACAAGAAACGAGTTTAAGGGTTTCATATTAAATTCATAATTGAATTGAGATACAATTTAAGCCTTGCAGAACGGTCTATTAGTCACAGCAAAGTTAAGTGTGCAGGTATGACCCGTATGACCCGACTCTATTAATAGTGGCATGCGTGTGCACTCATAGGTAATCAGTGTCTACTACCTGGATCAAATAGATCGAACTCTCAAGGACGGGAACGTTAAGAGTATTTTTTTTTTTTTTTTATACAACAAGAGTGGCAAACAAGCATACGGCCCACCTGATGGGAAGCGGTTACCGTAGCCTATTTACGCTCACGATACCGAAGTATCACTTGCGCGTTGCCACTCTGTGTTCGGAGAATTATAGTGTGTTGGCAGCATAAGGCTTAATCCCTCTGCTTCCAACACAATGTAACAATCCCCCCCCCTCCCCACGGAGCTCATTACTGGAAACCTTATTCACCGCGTAGGAACACAACACAATAAATTGTGTTATTTGGCTACGGACCTCTATAAGGTGGAGGTCCTGCCCCAGTCGGGCAGCTCCAATTCGAACGGGAAACCCGTTATGCCCTACCTCTCTTAAATATATCCTCCCAATACTCCAGACATGCCGACATAATAATCTACCATCCATCGGCAAACAAATCGCAATCAGAGTTGGACTCCAAGGGATCATTGAACGCAGAGAGAGTGTGTGGGACGAGAGTTTATGATCGCGACTTATACGACAAGCCAATATAGAAAAGAGCCTGTGTTTCCTGGCGCGTGTGTAGTTGTCAGACATAGGTGTGCCGTAATACTGGAATGTATTAGCGACGTTTTTTGTTCTCAATGTCCAGGACACGTCGTACAAGGCCATCGAGCGGCCCGCCCAGTACGAGGCCTGCAGCCGCGTGCGCCCTCCGCCCGTCACGCTCACGCTGGCGCAGAGGGACGACGCCGCCGAGTACGACGAGGACACCAACCATGACACCAATGAGTATGCACATCCTGGGATTGATTGCAGAGCTTTGAGAAGGGTGTCAACACAATGCTTGCTTGTGAAATAAAACATGTTTTTTTTATTGGTCCAAAATAGGATTTGTTCAGGTTCAAACGACGATCAATTCCAATTAACCTATTTCAAGGTTTGCAAAAAGGTTTGGTGCGAAAGAAACTGAGAATGTTAGTAAGGGAGAAGGCGATAGACTTGCCGTATATCAGTTTAACCTAGTATATAGTCGAAAAAATTGTGTTTTGAAACCGGCCTCTACCGTCCACATTCTGACCAATGTGTTACTTTTAATACAATTCTCTCGCTAACAGTGATTTTAACCATCATCATCATCATATCATCACGCCAAGTCCCTAACGGGGTAGGCAGAGAGTATAGAGCGCCAGTTCTCTCTAGACTTACATACCTCTTTCGCTTCGTCCACATTCATCAGTCTCTTCATACATGCTCGTCGGTTTCGAGTACTCTTAACGTTCCTGTCCTTCAGAGTCCGATCTATTTGATCCAGGTAGTTGGAACGTGGCCTTCCTCTGCCTCTCCTTGCACACACTTTTGCTTTGTATATCTGTTTCGTCAATCTTTCTTCACTCATCCTTTCTATGTGTCCAAACCAACGTAACATGCCTTCTTCATCTTTACAATCACGCCCTCATTCACGCCAGTTGATTTGCGAATCTCTTCACTGCGGATTCGATCTAATATCGTTACGCCGCACATTTTTCGAAGAGATCGCATCTCGACTGCATTCAAGCTATTTTCATACTTCCTCTGACATACCCAGGATTCGCTGCCATACAATAAGGTAGGTACCAATATCGCGTTGTGACAGCAACCGAGCATTCTTGCTCAGACTTTTACTGCCCATCAACGCCGACATGGCTCCATTCACCTTATTTCCGGCAGTTATCCTTCTTCAATAACATCTTTTTCATATCATCCTAAATATGCTTCCCGCAGGAAACACCGGCAGAATGCCCAGCCACCAGGCAGCATTTACCAGTCGTTTGTTCATTCTTTTCGGGAATACCAGAACCTTAGTCTTGCCAGCGTTTAGGCGCAGCCCCTTCTTTTCACATTCTACTTTCATTATGGTAACTAGTGACTGCAGTTCGCCCTCTGATGACGCCAGTAAAACCGCGTCATCGGCGTATAACAGGCAGTTGACCACTAAGTTTCCCATTTTCACTCCACATCCGTTCGTTCTTAGTGCTCTCAGACAGTTATCTAGATATATAATGAACAGCCAGGCAGACATGATACACCCTTGTTTGACCCCCGACTTCACATCAAACCAGGGTGACATCTCACCATTAACCCTAACGCACGCCTCGCTATCACTATAGAGTGATTTCATGGCATGCAGTAGGGAACTGCTCACTCCATATCCAGGCAACACGTCCCAGAGTTCCTTTCGTACGACTCTATCAAATGCCTTCTCCAAGTCGACGAAAGCGCAGAAAACCCTTTGGTTAATATCCAAAAACTTTTCCGCGATTCCGCGAAGCGAGAAGGTTTGATCCATACATCCTCTTCCTGGTCTAAATCCACCTTGGTATTCCCAGAGAAATCTTTCGGATCGCTCTTGCATTCTTATCGTCAGGATCTTCGTATACACTTTACTAGCTAAGCTGACCAAGCTGATGGCTCTGTAGTTTGAGCAGTCTATTATATAGAAAGGCACGATGACTGCTCGCCTCCAGTCGTCCGGAACATCACCCTTTTCCCAGCAAAGATTGCATAGCAAATAGATGACGTCCCAGACCGCTGGTCCACCGTACTTGATCATCTCAGCCGTAATCCCATCTATTCCCGCAGCTTTTCCACATTTCAGACTTCTTATCGCACTTACAATCTCTCCTATACTTATTTTATCCGCTATAGGATCCTCGACAGATTCTGTTGGAGGCAGCTCTGTAAGTAGATCAGCGGCATCATCATCATACATATCTTTGTAAAATTCACTCCATCGCCTGAGGACGTCTGTTTTGTCAGTCAGTATGTTATTGTCCTTCGAGAAAATCACATTCATCCTACTACTAGCTGTACCACAATTTCTGGACTTCTTAACTTCCCTCCAAAAAAGTTTTGCATTGTCCTTGAAATTCTGTGACAGTTTTTCGTCTACAGTCATTTGGAACCTCTCACGCTTCTGAGCTATTATCTCTTTCGTACGATTTTTTTGCAGGCGGTATTTCTCTTTCATCTTTTCTTTCATACTCTCACTTGAGCTGGACATAGCCAAAATGTCTTGCCTTGCATCCTTCTTCTTTTTAACTTCTTCTTTCACTTCATCATCCCACCATCCATCGCCATTTTTGGTTGTCCGCCCTTTCGAAATGCCACAAACCTCTTTCGCGGCGCATAATATGCTGGACTTAAGGAACTGCCAACAAACATCGACACTCTTAAACACATCTTTCGGTGGACAGGCTAGCTGTTCAGATACCCTTTCTTGATATCTGTCTCTAATAGCCGCATCTTGAAGCCTCCAGCTTTTGATGCGGTCTGCGACTGCAGAACAGGGACCCCCAGCGCGGGATCGCCAGCCCGCGAACAGACCTCTTATCCTAGTTATAACTAGGAAGTGGTCCGTTCCCAGGTCAGCTCCCCTATACACCCCGGTGTCCATCACCTGTGTTCTGAGTCGCTGATCTATTAGAAACAGATCTATCATGCTTCGCTCATTTTTCCGTTCCCATGTATACTGATGAATCCTTTTGTGGTTGAACATGGTGTTCGCCACAAAAAGGTCTCTCTCCATGCATACATCTAATATCAGCTTGCCTGCCTCGTTCACTCTCTTATCACCATACTTGCCGAGTATTGCCTCGTAATCCTTACGGGCTGTCCCGACCCATCCATTCAGCTCACCACAAATAATCAGCTTTTCATTCCCTTCTTTCGTCTCTAGAACATTACTCACACATTCCCAGAACTTATTCAGGTCGCAAGTGTCCGCTGAGGCCACTGGAGCATATACCGCGACTAAAAACAGTCGGGTAAGGCCTATTTTAAAGCGAGCCCAAATAAGTCTGGGGCTCACCGCATCATAACTTATCATACATTCTGCCAAGCGGCTGGATAGTAGAATTCCCACTCCCTGGCAGGCGTGCTCGGTGTTTGCCACTCCTGACCACAGCACTAAACTTCCGCCCGGGAGCTCGTCTACTCCACTCGCTCTCTGTCATAACATCGATCAATTCGTTCATCTTATCAGCCATACCTCCTCTTACATTCCATACACCCATCCTACACTCCACACTCCACTTCCCGCCGTGAGGCACTCCGCGTGATGGGTGGCGGTCCCCATCGCCGCACTGTGCAGAATTTTTCGCACCAGCGGGGACGGACTGGTGCGCGTCGCCTCGGGGGCACGCCCTAACAGCCGTCCGGCCAATGCACATCGATGGTGATTTTAACCTCTTCCAAAATACCTTTTTTTTGTGATTCCAATGAAGTATTGGTATTCCAGCATACAAGAGACTAATGAGTATAGATGAAGTGAAAGAGGTCTGTAAGTCTAGAGAGAACTGGCATTATATGTTTATGTGAAAATTCCAGCATTATCCTGTGGCGCAAGTCAAACAAACTCGCCCTTCGGCTAGAAGTGGAGACCGACGCCGCAGTACAAGCCGGTGCAAAAGCACAGACCGTGATAGCCCTGGAGTACTCCTACAGGAACACAGTGCCGCCATCTGCCGCCGCCACGCAGCAGCGCGACCACACGCTTTACACCACTATCATCTTAGACTTAGGGTCGGTAGTCGCTTGAACATTATGACTTTATACAACCGCAACAGCTTTGGCAATAACAAAATAAAAAAGAGACATCTTTAACAAGATCCTATGAAAGCATTATGCTTTGTTAGCATGTTTCAGTCTAATACAAATTGTCTCTTACAAATATATTTTATTATACCCGCGCTTCAAATAAATTATTTATGTAATGCTACTTTCGCTTATCACGCCACGAAACTACGGTTCAAAACATACGGTTAAGCTTTTAATGTAAAGATTTATAACAGCATGCGACAATGCTTTGTATGTAAAGATGCACTGAATACATTATTCAATGTTATACATCAATATATCAAGTATAGCTTTCATTATATAGGGACGGTGACAGACTAGCTACTTGTCACGTTGACACCTACATATATCTCCAGCTAATTAGGTGTTACACCTCTAGTGTATTCACGGATTTTTGTGCTTGAAATTAAATAAAACATGAAATTATCCATGAAATTACAAAAGGTAGCTACTTAAACTTCATTCATAACAAATAGTATTTATTTATCGGTTAGTTATTTTAACACTATGTTTAATAAAATTTATTTAAAGTTGTATATGATTAAGGTAAAAATGTCAGTTAAGGCAAAGGGAGTCCCTCAAGTAGATTGCGCTGGACAGAAGCAAATTAAAGAGAGATAGAGAAGTCGACAAGAGCCCAGCTCTTAAATTTACGAGGTTTCAAACCACCTCCGGGCATGACTGATGGAAAGTACTATATCTGGCAATCTCTATATACAAACTACTGTAATGTTTGTTTGCACGTCATGCTATCATATTATTCAATATATCATTATAACTCACAATATATACGAGCACACAACGCAAATGGAAACTGTATATGTCAATGTTGGTGATACAACCCAAATTTGTGTGTTTTTTTTATTCTATCAATGCACATGTATACATGAATCTAAGTATGAGATAATCTACTTGCTTTTGTTGTGTTTTATATGGCATGTGTATTTACATAATGTGAACAATTATATATTACACTTACCACTTTATGTATATTGAAAACCTGTAATAAAGCTATTTAACCTGAATAATATTCTTATTTATCATGAAATTTGAACATATTTTTGATTATGAAAAGCTGTGAAGGTCGATTAGTTTGCGTAGTAACCATCAACTAATAAATTGCAAGTTCGAGTCTGGATTACTGAGTTTACTCTGAACTAAAGTAGTGATTACTCACACCGCGTGCTGCACGGTGAAAGAGGACGTCAAGAGGAAACCTTCATACTATGGGTACTACTCCACACATACCTCTGTCTACCCCCCCGGTACCTTTGTGGGAAGGCGTGAAGATAATATACTAATGAGTTATATACAAAAATATATTGAATGATTAAAGAGCCGTAGCTAAGAGGTTCGTAAGTTGCCTGCAACGCAAAGATTGCGAGTTCTAGTTACTACTACCAAAGCACCAATAAGTTTTCTGAACTTAAGCAGTGGTTCATCACGACTTTCTGAACGGCGAAACAAGGATCAAGAAACTGTATATGTTTGAGAATGAGTGCAATAACATGAAGTTGTTGTGCTGGAGAAATGGCATCATCTAGTATCTGTCATGTTGGCACCTGAATGTGAAGAGTATTTTTCACTTCTGCCTACCCCTTCAAGAGCACTTGTGGAAAGGTGAGATGATATAAAAGCTATTCTTTATTTCATGTATACTTTTAATTCTAAACAAATGAAAACTAAAATTGTTTTTTTAAAACCTTTTATTAACAAATAGGTCATAATCAATAGTAATATATCCACACACAGTCGTACACATACAATATAAATAACAAAAATACATGTAAGTCAAAGCCTGTCAGCAAATTTTTCCTACAAAATCATTTTGATGAATGTATTCAAATACTTAAACTATGTTCCACAAGTAATCAAATCCTCCACAACCTGAGTCTTAGCCGAGTAAACAACATCATTCACACCCACACCGTCATAACTGCAACCAATCAAGGATATAGGCAGGTTATGATCATGAATATATCCCCTAATTCTATCAATTCTCTCATAATGCCCAACCACATACTGAGGTATACAGTTTCGTAGAATATTTACATAAAAAGCTGTTGGTCTATCCTTTATGTTTAAAATTGTTCTAACTTCCTTCAATGCAGTTTCTAAAAGTGTTTCCTCTGATACATCATCACCAAATTTCTCCTTGAACCACCTCCCACCGAGCATCACAGTCAATACTGTACCTTTCTGATCTGGAATACAACAGGAATCAAAAACCACACCCAGTATTGGAGAATTCTCTATTGGTGGGACAAGGAACCCGAATGCTGGTGTTATAAGAGTCTTTTCAGTGTTGAAATATAAGTTTACAATTCCAACTGTAACGAATGGTATTTCTTTTAGATTTTCAGCTAACTTAGGGTGCTGTTTCTGCACTAAATCAGCCAGACAGTAAGCCGGTATTGAAGCATAGATGTGATTTGCATTCATCACCTTCCCATCTGAATTCTTTAGTGCAACAGTTCCAGAGTTGATGAATTCTATCTCTTCTACTTTATTATTTAATTTAACTTCAACATTATTGTCTCTCAAATATTCTTCCAAAGTCAATGGGAATGTTTCAAATCCGCCTTTGATAGTATAAACATTCCATTTCTCTTCCTGTGACCGCCTTGCTAAGGCACTCAGGTTTATGTTCTCATTCTTTTTTGTTTTAAACATAGTTTTCATAAGTCCTTTGACAACACTTCCGTGGTTCTGTTCCCACTCAAACAGTGTCTTCATCAGGAATTTGACTGATATTTCTTTTGCATCACCAGCACAGATACCGCATATCATGGGTGAAATTGCATAGTCAGCAATTTCTTTACCAAATCTCCTTTCAACAAAATTATATATAGAATCGTCTTGCATTTCCTTGTGAGGTTGTTTTATATCATTTAAAAGTGCGTAAATTAGAGGCTTTGAGAATGGACCATTTTTCTGGAAAACTCCTTTTAAATTAGATGGTAAAACGTGCAAGTTATTGTTTGCATAGATCATTCTGTTCTTTGCGGCTGGATGGTCAGGTCTTATAGGCACTACGTGTTCACTTAGCCCTAAGTCCTCAATCATATTTAGAGTATTTAAGCCTGCAATACCTTTCGGCCGAATAGTCCTCGGTCCTTGTTCAAAAGTATAGTCCTTCGTACGGATAGACTTAACCCATCCTCCGCAATTATTAGTCGCTTCCAAAAGAAAAAGTTTTAAGTTATTGTTTGAGTAAATATTGTTTTTAAGTAAATAGTAACCTGCAGATAGTCCACCAAGTCCTCCGCCTAAAATAGCCGCCATGATACTTGAGTGAGATGATTAAAATACTCTCTCAAATACTATTTAACTTCCAATGTTTTTGTAAAGTTGTACCTTTTCTTTAAACTTTAGTACAAAACTTCGAATCATTTCTCGATCGTTGACTGTAGTTATTTTTGTTTTGACATTTAAGTTCTGACTTCTGAGTGAGTGTTCTGACACTGACAGCACAGCATGTATGTTGGTAGTAGAAATGAGATCGCCCAATAGTAGATTTTTCGTGAATTTTCCGGCTCCGCCCCCCTCTTACAAACTCGCGTGATTAATGAACAACCCTTTGGATCCTTCAACATCTGATTTTGTTACACTATTATAGTGGCAAACTATGTTATGTTCTATGGTAAAAATAAATAATAAAAATCTTTAGAAAAATATACCGGATAGGAATAATCTTCCTTAATCGAAAAGAAATAGCGTTATTACCCTAGTTCAATCAATTAATTGAATTTTTTTACACCAGCTATTTCCACTTTGGGTATTAATTGCGTATTATCGACCTCATTATTGAGGAGAAAATCCCTTGAAGAATGAGAGACATAATATGAGTCGACTCTTTGCCTTACACTGCCTGGACTCACACCTCACAGAAACAATCTTTTGTTAAAAGAAAAGATGCTACCATATAGTCGGGCAACGTAAATTATATTACGGGAGATTCCATTACGCCTTGCCTCTGTGGGTGATAATTTATAAGGCTCCTAAACGGATTGTGTCGTGAAGCGTTAAAACGGGCCACAGTTGCGGTGTCGTCGGGAGATAATGAATTTCAATTTCATAGCCATTGCGCTTGTCTCACGCGCTTTACTTCAATGGACAGCTTTTGGAACATTCCTAGAGCTGCCTGCTTTCGAATAATTATGATTGATTTTATGAAGGACTAGTTGAAACAAATAAATAAACCTTGTTTAGGTTTTAGGTAACCTACGTACAGTCGCACTATGTCAATCCTAACGAATTTCTAAGTCAAAGTACGTCTTTAAATTTCTTTTCAGATTAATGCAAATATTTGGTACGCAAAGCGTGGGAAATCACAGTACTACTACAGGAGTAGGGTCTGTGATTTTTTAAACTTTATAGCCTCGTTGGTAACTTACCGAGTTTTGATTCGGTATATACAATCCACACATTGTAAATGGATAATAATTTAAACAATCAAGAAGCCGTGGTGGCCGAGTAGTTTAAGTGGCCTGCAACAAAGCTTGCAAGTTCGAATCCCAACTGTACCAATGACTTTTTCTGAACTTAAGTACAGAAAAATCGATAAAACCGCATACGTTGAGGAGAAATTATGAAGAAAGTATGTACCTATATTCATGCTTGAGTAACGGCGATGGACGCGCCATGTGTCAATATATGTCTAAGTAGTAATGTAAGTAGTAAATGTAGGAAAGTAGGTGTGTGGATAATACCTACACACCCCTTCGGAGATCCTTGTGAGGTGGCGTGCGCATGTTTGTTTTATTAACTCTTACTGTCAATCAACGTCTCTTTTGCCGTGATTTAATCTAATACAAATAATGGATTTCTCTGTAGCCTGTTACAAAACGAACATCCGAATTAGATAATAGATATAATTACGTTATGATCTTGATACTTGCCTCGAAAACTTACAGCGTTTTGCTAGCTCTACTATGTATGCGAGCTCTATTTATATACGAGGCTATAAAAGCCACGTCCCTTGACGTGAACCCTTTCATTCGTTCCACGACGTCTAAAGTATCAAGATGAGTCAACTCTCAAAATCCAGCGATAAAAAACTCAAGTCAGCTGATTTAAAAGTTCATAAACTTGTCGCTAAGATTGAAAGTTTCAAATTAAATAACGCTTATATATCCAAGTTAGATATAAATAGGGAGAAGAAAGCTACGTATGCTTTGCAAAGTAACAGAAAACTTGGTTTACTCATGATGTTCGTAGTGCTTACTGCTAGTGTACTTTGGATTTATAAAGAGTTACCGGCGAGTAGCGTAAGTATATACCCAAGCTTGACATTCTGCCATACACATTTAGCTCATAAATAATGATGAATTAAAATTTCAATTTCCTAATGCCCCTAAAACCCCAGCGGGCCCTGATGCATATAGAAGTACCAGACCAAACATTAAATTGCTCTGTATTCTTGACCTCTGCGCTGTGATCCAAAAGGTTGGGTTCAAAGTGTAGTGAACAAAAATTACATGGGAGTGTTGACGCTAGTGTAAAGTGAGCTTGAACACACTTTTTTTTATAATTAAATATTACCATCAGCCTGTTGTCAATAAGCAGATGTCATGTTTATCATATGAGAGAGATCAAACACGTAACTACTGAAATTTTCAAACTAATTTACATCGTCCAAGACCAGGGTCAGACGATATCATTGCGTTGGCTGGAAGGCTGCGATTGGCACAGGACCGAAAGCAATGCAATGTTGAAGTCCAGACGCCTGTACTGTCTCAGTAAAGGCTAATCTGATTGTTTGTTAAAGGTATATCGCGTAATTGTTTTTTTGTAGCTCGCGCCTCTAAGATGTTTCTTTCCAGAACTGCTTCCTCCAGCTACCATCGATTTCAAAGTCCATTTTTCGACCACCAGAGGATTGTAGCATGTGCGCAGGAGTAAAGGATGTAGTCCGAATTGCCAACATAACTGCTGGACAGTTTGAGGATCTGTACGCTTATGGAACCACGCCTGTTATTGTTACTGATGCTACGGACGGGTGGAAGGCTTTGACGGTAGAGTTTCACATAGTCTAAAAAAATAATAATAATATAATATAATATATCCTCACGCCTTCCAACAAGGGTCCCCGAAGGGGTAGGCAGAGGTGTATAGGCAATACCCACACACCCACTTTCCGCCAGAGGTATATTAGGTGCCAACGTGACAGATGGCGAGTCCATCGCCGTTACTCAAGCACGACTATACATACGCCTTTGAATTTCTTCTCAGACGTATGCAGGTTTCCTCTCGATGTTTTCCTTCACCGTAAAGCTCGTGGTGTGACTAATCACTGTACTTACTAAAAAAATACATTTATTTATATATCTAGGTGTTGTCTAATCAGTTTTGGATATTAGATCTACGGCAGAGACACCCTCTCTTTCACCCTTGTTATACTGAAGTGCGTGACAGTTGGGTCGCCGTTTCTCAAGCCTTTATCAATTTCTTCTCAAACGAGAACATCGAGAGGAAACCCCCATAAGGTTTCCTCTCGATGTTTTCTAACATCGTTAAGCTCGTGATTTGATGAATCACTGGACTTAATAACAGAAAAAAAAGTAAATGGTATATATAGACTATCCAGTTTTGAACCTACAATTAGGATTGTATTGTATTTTACAGGCGATTTATATTATTTAGCAGTGGAAATATTCGCCGCCGAGCCGTGGTTGCCGAGTGGTTCGAGCAGTTGCCTGCGACACAAAGATCGCAAGTTCGAATCCCGACTGTACCAATGAGTTTTTCTGAACTTAAGTACAGTGATTAGTCACACCACGAGCTTTACGGTGAAGGAAAACATCGAGAGGAAACCTGCATACGTCTGAGAAGAAATTCAAAGGCATGTATAGTCGTGCTTGAGTAACGGCGATGGACTCGCCATCTGTCACGTTGGCACCTAATATACCTCTGGCGGAAAGTGGGCGTGTGGGTATTACCTAGACACCTCTGCCTACCCTTTGGGGACCCTAGTGGGAAGGCGTGAGGATATTATTATTATTATTATTATGGCAAAAGCCGTGGTGGTCGAGGGGTTCGAGCAGTTGCCTGCGACGCAAAGGTCGCAAGTTCGAATCCCGACTGTACCAATGAGTTTTTCTGAACTTAAGTACAGTGATTAGTCACACCACGAGCTGAACGGTGAAGGAAAACATCGAGAGGAAACCTGCATACGTCTGAGAAGAAATCAAAGGCGTATGTATAGTCGTGCTGGAGTAACGGCGATGGACTCGCCATCTGTCACGTTGGCACCTAATATACCTCTGGCGGAAAGTGGGTGTGTGGGTATTACCTATACACCTCTGCCTACCCCTTCGGGGACCCTTGTGGGAAGGCGTGAGGATATATTATTATATTTATATTATTATTATTAAATAATCATCTTATATTATTTCTCTAAGTCCAAATATTTCAGCAGCCATTTTGCGTTTAAAAGTGATCAATAACTGCAGGAATTCAACTTCAAGTTCTTCGCGGACTTCTATCGCAACGGCAAAATGGGTAGGCAGATAAATGACTGCTTTTATTTCGCTTACAAATCTGGACTCAACTCCTTGCAAGAAGTATTCGCAATGGACGAGATGAGAGCCAATCTGTCTGGAGAACCGTGGTATGTTGGGTGGAGCACGTGCTATGATGATGAGACGAGAGCTTTGAGGGGTTACTACAATCGGCCGTATTTCCTGCCGCGGACCGCTGAGAGCGACATGGTGGACTGGATCTTCATTGGAGGCCCGGGGCAAGGAGCTCACATGCACGTAAGTGGAGCAGCACTTAATAGGGAGTGGGTCGCAGAATCCTATTAATATTATAAATGAAAAAATTGTGAAGATTTCCTTTTTCACGCAAATCTACGCAATTGGAAGAAATTTGGCACAGAGATAGAATATTGGCTAGATTAACACATAGGAATTATAAAAAAAAAAACTAGAAATCAATTCTCCTTCAAGTAGGTAAATTTTCCTTCACCAATTAGTATTATATATCTAAACCAAATTTAATTTTTACAAACGTACACCATTGCTCACGTTCACGTTCATTGTTGCTTTACGAATCCCTTAATTCTGGATTTGATCTGAAATGGTCGCGCCCGACATTTTCGAGCGGAACTTATTTAAACTTAATTTGTTTCATGGTTGCTCTGACATACTTTCGTACGGGATTCGCTGCCGTACATTAATACATATTTCCTTCATCAGGTAGATTCAGTGAAGCACATGTCCTGGCAAGCGCAGATCCGAGGCAACAAGCAGTGGGAGTTGGCGCCCTCTCCTGAGTGCCTCTACCACTGTTCCTGGCTAAAATTCCAAGTGGCCCCAGGGGAGATACGTTCGTATAAATACTTATCAGCTGTAAGGCTAGCAGGCATTCCCAACTGCTCTACGCCATGTTGTAAATTCATCCTTCTCGGTCATCGTTTACTAAGATGTTTTATTTATGTACCTATTTACTTACAGCTTTATCTATATATAATACTAGCTGTCCCGCCCAGCTTCGCTCGGGTTAAAAAGTTCAATTGCCCGTAACACGATCGCAGCGCCATCTATCGGGTCCAATTGCAAATCTAAACCATTCTCGAATCCACCTTAAGACACACAGAAAGGGATAGATTCGCCCGAATGAAAAAGTTAAATTCCTGAAACTCGATCGCAGCGCCACCTATCGGGTCCAATTTAATATAGCCTATGTTCACTGGAGATAGTGTAGCTTCCCAATAGTGAAAGAATTTTTCAAATCGGTCCAGTAGTTTTTGAGCCTATTCATTACAACCAAACAAACAAACAAAGTTTTCCTCTTCATAATATTAGTGTAGATATATCCCACAGCACAGCTGGGCAAAGGCATCACTCCTCTCCTCCACCAAATTGTTCAGATGCATGGTCAGCTAGTCCCGCTATCTTTTTTATTGTCTTTCAACGATTGAGCATTCTGTTGAGTCCATCACGCAGCACTGGCAGCACTTATTAATTTGAAACAAGCCATGCCTATCTACTTTAGTCACGATTTGTTCGTAACGTCGAAATTATTGTATTTCAGTGGTGGTGGACACCAACCGTTGGTATCACAAGACGAATGTTCTGCCGGGTGACATCAGCATTACCATTGGCGCGGAGTACGATTAGTTACTAAGCATAGTGAGCAAAATAAATGTTGTGTCATCAAAATGTGTGATAGTTTAATATCTGATATTCTTTCAGTCTTGGAAAATAAAACTACCGTCTTGTATGGGGAATTAGTCGAAAGTGTCCACTTATAAACAGCTAATTATTGTACGAACACACCGAAATAGTGCTAGTGTAGCAAGTGGAAGTTATCACCTTAACAGTTATAAACAAAGTGAAGTGTGCGGTTATTCTTTAATACTATTTGGTATTTACTTTACAAAAACACTGCATACTTTCATTTCATACTCATGTTTGTTTATTGTAATATAAAATAATGATAATATATCCTCACGCCTTCCCACAAGGGTCCCCGAAGGGGTAGGCAGAGGTGTATAGGTAATACCCACACACCCACTTTCCGCCAGAGGTATATTAGGTGCCAACGTGACAGATGGCGAGTCCATCGCCGTTACTCGAGCACGACTATACATACGCCTTGAATTTCTTCTCAGACGTATGCAGGTTTCCTCTCGATGTTTTCCTTCACCGTAAAGCTCGTGGTGTGACTAATCACTGTACTTAAGTTCAGAAAAACTCATTGGTACAGTCGGGATTCGAACTTGCGACCTTTGCGTCGCAGGCAACT
>JACCPG010007981.1:0-14962 GCA_016069955.1 Drepana arcuata
GGTAATACCCACACACCCACTTTCCGCCAGGTATATTAGGTGCCAACGTGACAGATGGCGAGTCCATCGCCGTTACTCAAGCACGACTATACATACGCCTTTGAATTTCTTCTCAGACGTATGCAGGTTTCCTCTCGATGTTTTCCTTCACCGTAAAGCTCGTGGTGTGACTAATCACTGTACTTAAGTTCAGAAAAACTCATTGGTACAGGCGGGATTCGAACTTGCGACCTTTGCGTCGCAGTCAACTGCTCGAACCACTCGGCCACCACGGCTTACGGTTTATGTGTATGTAAGTATAATTATAAATTTCTACGTATATAAAATCGATACATATGTAAACCCTTGAAATAGTAAATGAGGTCTCATTACCGGATATAAAGTATCTTATCACGGACAAGTGAGAACAGTTTGTTAGAACTGTTATCATCTGCTCGTCCTCTGCGGTTTCCACAAGAATAATTTTGCTCGCTAAAATCCATTTATGCCTATGTTTACTCATTTTAGTTTGAATAATGCGTAAAATATTTAATCTTATGCATTATTGTCCTTTTAACTTAATTACTCATTAACGTTCCGTTCCTTGTTGTCGACGTAACAACGTCGTAGGCTGAAACAATTCTGGAGCCTAAACTATAGATGTAAAACTTCGAGATCTGACTAGCCCAGCGGCTCTCAAACACGTTCTTCGACGCTTGTGACGTGATTAATTGGCACATGTAAGTAGAAAGAATTTCGCAATGTTGTATTTGTATAGTGTTGTAGATTATCGTGTGCATCGATAAGTAAAAAAGGTTGAGAATCGCTGGACAAGGCTACTGGACTGAATAGGCTCGTACTAGAATCAAAAATTATTTTAAATTAAGTCACGTCCACTGTTGGTTTTATTAATCTTCTCGTTGCCCACCGTACTAAGCAATGGAGATAGGTAAGTATGCCAGTTTATTCACACCTGCAATATCCACCTGCCCTATTACAACACCACTAGGATGAAAGGTCGCAGATAAATATTCAAACAAACCTTACTCGATTGTATCATACAAATCAATTGTTCGTAGAATGAATGATTATTGGCTGGTACTTTCGTAAAGTGTGTTTGGTCACGTTTCGATATTACTATTGAAGTTATAATACCTAATTGTCTGCGATTGGTTGATGTCAGTCATGGCTATGTCAAGGTTGCAGGCTTAACCGTGATGGCTGTGCAAATAAGTTTCAAAAGTTTCAAAAAAAATTCAAAGGCGTATGTATAGTCGTGCTTGAGTAACGGCGACGGACTCGCCATCTGTCACGTTGGCACCTAATATACCTCTGGCGGAAAGTGGGTGTGTGGATATTACCTATACACCTCTGCCTACCCCTTCGGGGACCCTTGTGGGAAGGCGTGAGGATATATATATTATTATAGATATACGATATAATACGCAGTAGATCGCTCTTCACTACAATGAAGGATTCGTTTTAATGGTCTCAATGCAATCAACCTCCCAACCAAACTGATCCAAGTAATTCGATCCGTTAACCAATTTTATTGCCTCCGTAAACGATAGCAGCCCCTCGCAATTGTTTTTCGTTCAAACAAACAATGTACGTACGTCTTCTAATATTCTCAGAACTTGAGAGGAGCAGGTGGCCGTTGCCTAGTGTTACGTTGCTACAACAGGGAATATAATAGTGGAGTGTATTTTGTAGGTTTCTCCAGAAGCCGTTTGATCAATTACAGCTTGAACGCATTTCATTCACTAATAGGTGTAGTTTTTCGGTATGGTGAGCGTAAATAGGCGGCGGTAACCGCATCCCATCAGGTGGGCCCTATGCTTGTTTGCGACTCTTTTGATGGGAGTTTACGTTAGACGGGGTCCGCCGTTAGTCTGTTATGAAGCTCGATTCAACATAATCGGTAACCTCTTACCATCAGGTCAGCCGTATGTTTGTTTTATAAATTCACAAATATACAATGACTCTTAGAGTAGTACCTCCTTGCGTTCCTTTGACCACACCACCACAACATGTCCTGAAATGTGTGCGGGCCTCCGAATTATGACTAAACACGTGCGGCACTTGCGGCTGTTGACCTCAATCAATGCCCGAAAAATAACCCCCAACGTCGGCCATGTGCGACCATCATCAAACATTTGCACAAACCGTTGAACTAAACTCATAGTCAATTAGAAAAGCAATTAAACTTGTTAATTCAACTGGATCTCATGCACTGCGAAGGTTGTCTTGATTTCATTGGAACTTAATTTGTAAGCATTTAGGAATAACCGTAATAAAACGTAACCTGCTAAATTGTGTACAGTTGAAATCTTGACATTATTCGTTCTATCGTGTATCGCCTAAGCAGTCTTGTAGGTTCTTTATAATTGTGTATGGGCACTCTTAGTTCCTAGTCTCAAGCCCACGTAACGCAAATCATCAATTTCCTAGGAAGTGTACTGCAATTGTCATTAAAACAGGCACAGGTTAAGTCTTCGTTAAATTTCTTTCTGGGCCTAAATACCTACCTATATATTCTCTTGAAAAGAAGGTAGTAGAGACTAATGAATCTGGACGAAGCGAAAAAGCGTATGTAAGTCTAGAGAGAACTGGCGCCCTTTATACTCTGCCTAACCCGTTAGGGACTCGGCGTGATGATATGATGACGATGATGAAATGTAGGTGTTGGTTGATTAAAGCAACATTTCTCTACGTAGATCCATTTCAGACGATTGCAATCTATTGTTACACCTATGATGCATTCAATTCTATAAATCATTCCCACAATTTTGCCAATGGTTGGAGATAGTAATAATGCAATAGCTATCAAGTTTGATCTCTGATCGGGCAAGTAATCATAGATGTGGGCGATGGATTGATTTACTATCTTGTAATTTTACGTATAATGTTCTTCTGCTGAGGTGTGTGGGAGAGGTGAAGGAGTGTTACAGTACAGTGTGTTGCAACCTATAAAGTAGTTCTTCTGCGTGAGTGTAGCGCACGCTGCCGATGTAGCTTCGCCGAACCAATTACTATGATTTACATTACAAGAAGTTGCAATTAAAATGGTTGCTTCCTTATAAAAAGATACGTATTGGTTTACCATATACAAAAAATATCGTAATTTTCTAGCATGTTGGGGCATTTTAATGATACGTGTAATTATATTTCAGTAAGTTCCCCTGTTATAGTAACTGTACTCCGTAGGCGTGTGCTTAGAGTTTTTCGCTAGATTGGAGTGAAAATCGTTGCTCTCGCTATAATTAATATTATTGATCTAATTGCAATGCTCTTGCAAGTTCAACTTTAAATTTGGCTACAGAAACAGATTAGCACCAGGTGAGACGTATGATTTTGTTCCTTCGTAGTATACAAAAGTGAAATTAATTCTGTCAGTTACTTCAGACGCTGTGTTTAAGGAATAAGCTTTTTGGGAATATTTTTTCCCAAAATCACTGCGGGCATTTCTTCAATCTGTTTTCATTAAAGATTTTGTATTGGCTGTGCCGGCGTTCACAAATGTCATGATGCAATTAATTAATCCACTTGACCGACATTTGAGCTTTCCCCCTCAGTAATTGAATTATACATTTCTTCAGCATCCTTGGATTTCTTAGGACTATAAATATTTTTATTAGTCGTGCTTGAAATAGCTATTTAACAATAAAACCACTAGTACAATACTAGTTTCAAGAATACAAGACTGTACAGCTATGGACACGAACTTGTTAAAAAGCCGCGACTAAACCAATAGACAAAAAGTTCCGGTAGGTTCTGGGAGCTGTATTTTTTTGTTTAGATTTTTTGTTTGTATTAACTAGAACCGTTCAATCGACTAGTTCGTACGGCACTGTTTGTAACAGGTGCTACATAATAAGCTTTTTTGAAACCATTTTTATAGTCCCGTGTCAAACATTCCAAAGGTTTTAGTATAGATTTGCTCCTAATTCGATTTAGAATGAACTTATGTGGATAAGTTCATTTCAAAAGTGTTAGTTTGTTTGAATGCAATTTCGGTCTTTAAGCCAAGATAAGATTCGTGTCTGGATATTTATTTTATTTTAGTCGAAGATATTTGCCTAATTTCCAATCAATATATATGAATGTGTGTGCACATCTCTCATATTACAAAATAAAATTCTTTAGTGTTTGATTAACCCGTTGTATAGTCTGATTAAAGAGTGCAGACATTCCAGAATCGTCTACCTCGCGTGCCACCGCAGTGTACGGCACTACACAGCTGTAATGAGTAATCAGAGCCGACACGCGAACCTACTCGTTTACTACGAGAGCATCACTAATTATTGCGTCAAATATCTTTTTACTACTATTCCATAACTTTTAACGCAGACAGAGAGTCTACAAAGCATTTTACATTCCGACTCACGCGATGTTACTTTTCCGCTTAAGCACACAGACTGAGCTTTGCAGTAGAGTATCATTATGATTTCATTTGTTTCTTTTATATCCTTAATTGCTGTGAAATGGCCAGTCTCAATAATGTATTTCTTACTGCAATAAATCAGTTTGTTCTGTTTATAGTAAGTTACGTCCTCATTAGCCAATGGTAACTGAAGTGCACGTTGCAGGCGCGTCGGCACTAAAAGAACTTCGTAAAAGTATGATATGTGACGAGCGAATAGAAAGGAGTACAAGTACCCAGGAAAACAGTTTGCGTGATGCCACGCTATGCAAATAGTTCGCCTCATACCCCACCCTAATCGTCATTGCAGCCAGATACCACGTACAGAACGTTACGTTGTACTGATGTTTTCGACAAGCTTATCTGTTGTGAGTATTTAACGGCTAAGCTCCAAGAAGTCTGTATCTGTCACTTTGATGTTACGCTCGATTAATTCTACTAATATTATAAATGCGAAAGTTTGTGAGGATGTACATAATATGTTCACTCTTTCACGCAAAAACTACCAAACGGAATTGGATGCAATTTGACACATAGGATAGGTTTTACTCCAGAAACCTATAGTAGTTAAAATAATATAGGGACATAGTAGTTAAAATAAAACTCATGAGATTTAAATTGAAGTGCTGAGGAGTTCTGTCTTGGTCTGAGAAAACACTTCAAAGACACCGTCAAAAAGTAACATTGACTACCCTAACTACTACTTAAATAGAGTAACTTTCTACTGCGTTGTAACTAATCGTCCATATTCATGTTGACTTTTTTTTACGCTCAGACGTTTTTGAAGATGGCAGGCTGGTTTAGCGGCGGTTTCCAAACAAAGTTGTCACAAAGCGTTTTCTTTCAGAACTGGCTTTATATTTCGTCATTGCTATTCTAAAATGTCACTTATATAAATATAACAACAATTACCAACCAATTGAGCCGTGTGGCCCAGTGGTTAGAGCAGTCGCTCGCAACGTAAATATTGCAAGTTGGAATACCGACCGACCAAGGAGTTTTTCTGAACGTAAGTATAGTGATTAATCAAACCACGAGCTTTACGGTACAAAGGAAAACTTCAAGATGATACCTTCAAACGTTTGAGAAGAAATTCGAAGACATAGGTTATGCTTAGAAAAGGCGATGGACTCGCCATGAGTTAGATCTTACACCTCTGCCTAGTCCTTCGGAGACCCTTGCAACAAGGCGGAAAGTTATATTCCAAGCATTTATAGAATAGAATAGAATATTTTTATTTCGGATCATATCCATAGTGTTAGTAAATACAGGATTTAACTTAGGAAACTCTGTCAGTAGGAATGAACTATAAATGAGTATTAAAACAAAAATTTTATCTACCTATTTCCTGGTATCAAACACCTTTGTTCTGGTCTTTGTTAGGATGTGAAAACAAAGGAGATTGTTTCAGGAGGAATATGTTATTCGAATGGTTGTTGACCCCTCACGATTGGATTGTTTGGAGTTTGGACATCATCCAAGTACTACCTTCCATACGGACAATGTAGTTTTATGCATCATCAAATTTGTTTACGCAGAATGTGTGCAAGGAGGCGGGCGCTGAAAGCAAAAACTGCTCATTTTAATTGTTCTTCAGTTATTTGTTTAGATCTTGTCTTGGCCTGTAACATGACCTGTTAATATCTTATTTGGACAAGAGCGTGGAAGGAAACAAAACTAATATCCTTACGACTTCCCACAAGGGTCCCTGAAGGGTAAGCAGAGGTGTATAGGTAGTACCCACTTTCCGCCAGAGATACATTTTAGCTGCCAACGTGACAGATGGCGTCCATCGCCGTTACTCAAGCACGACTATACATACGCATTTGAATTTCTTCTCAGACGTATGCAGGTTTCCTCTCGATGCTTTCCTTCGCCGACAAGCTCGTGGCGTGACTAATAACTGTACTGTAGTCCAGAAAAACTCCAGAAAAACAGATTCGAACTTGCGGTCTTTGTGTCGCAGCCAACTACTCAAACCACTGTCTTATCTTACATCACGTTAGAATCTTATCCATAAGCCGTATCCACTAGAGATACTAAAGTTGATGACTCGTGGAAATCCACACAGCTCTGCCATCGATTATACGTATCCCACCGGAAATTGCTCATTGCTCCACACTTTTTAATTGCTACTTCCTTAATGAAAGCGTAATGAGTTTGTGCATATGAATGCTTTTGGGCACTGTATAGATTGCACACTGTTTTTTTAATATCTGGTAACTGCAGTTTAGATGCAAACAGAATAAACATGGAATGAAAAGAAATATATTATTATGTGTGTGATGGTATTCGTGGTATAATTTTATTATTGCGGATTTGTTTTGGGATGTTGACGATGAATAATTTTATGTTGGCCTTATAGTAACTACCGAATGAGCCATTTCGGAATCGATTGGAGTAACAACTGTGACCGGTAATGAGAGCCATCATTCTTTCAGCCCCTGCGCACACATAGTGGCGCTAGTAATCAATTTCAATTTCGTCCCGGCTAATTTTTTCCGGCAACTTCTCTTTTGGAACCTGTAAGATTAATTCAAGCGATTCAGCAAAATAGCAATTTTTAAAGGATATTGAATGCTGAATAGAACGTTGGCACCTTAAGTATATGTCTGGCGGAAAGTGGGTGTGTGGGTTCTTCCTAAACACCTCTGCCTATCAGTGGCGTGGGGTGAAAAAAAAGAAAGGTAAAGCCGGAAAAATGGCTAACGCGTGAATAAGCAAAACGTTATATCTTAACATGTAAAAAAAATGCAATAAATTACATACCATATATTAGTGTGTTAGTTCACCTCCCAAAACTACGGCGAAATGTTATGTATGGTGCTTGCGTTGCGTTGTGTGCAATTTTTCCATGCGACAGAACATGCTTGCTGTACAGTTGTTAGTGTTCACCACCTTCACCATACATGACATTACTGGTATCATATGAACAGTGCATGTCGAGTATGATAAAAGTGGCTTTAAAAAGCCGTTTTAAAGCACACGTCACTCACACGGGGGTTATAAATATACAGCCAAAAAAAGAACTAAAATAAGTGAAACTTAACTTGCCAGCATCATCATTACAAACAAATACCAGCAGGAATACTGCAGTATTTATTTTTCTATACTACAAACCGAAAAACAAAATAACATGGACATGACATGGAAAGCAAAATAACTTATGTAATTTTCAACTGCCGGTTATCCAATCGTATTTATCATACATAGAACTGTGAAAAGGTTTGAAACACCCATCCTTACGTCTATAATCAATTTTCATATCGGGACGAGCCCGTCCATGTTTAATGATATATTTTTTATTTTCGAAAGATTGTTTTGAGAACGAAGTTAACTCATTTAATAGGTAATCTGTAAGACAACAACCTATTTGGATTAACGCCGCCATTTCTAACCTAACAGACTACGCGACGACAAGAAACAAAAATAAACAAACAAACCTTTACGGTGAAACAAAACAAACACTGTGACAACACTTGGCAAGTAAAATTTCACTACTTTCGTTTTTTTTAAACCATATACCACAACACAATCAAGCTTATCACATATTACAATAGATAAATTAGCATAACAAAACAATCCGTGCAAATACGCGCGAAATAATGGCTAGGTGAGGTCAATGATTGACTTTGATTTGATTGACTCTTGAATTGCTCTGATTGGAGGAAACTTTTCAAGCGAAACGAAACCTTAACACATAACAAATAAGGATTGGAGGCTATCTGAGATCGGCTTATAATCGCTGTTATATCGACGAATGGTTGGATGTGGTTGTAATGTCTATGTGTGCGTGAATTGCCTACATTTTAACTATTTGAATTCCCAATATTATGAGCGAGTTCCCCAGCAGCCTACTACGTGAAATCGTGTATGTGGGCGTTTGCGCGATTTCACATACATTGCGTTTTTGTATCCAGCATATTGGAGAATATTCTTACAAAGGGCGCAATGTAATTATGTCTCTTGCGATATTATGACTACATAAAATAGTCGTATATGAGCGCGAATCTGCCAAGGGAAGCCGGTAGGAATCGTGTTCTAAGGACGCTTCGCCACTGCTGCCTATCCCTTCGGGAACCCTTATGGGAAGGCGTGAGGAATAGAATGTGAATTTCATATGTGATTTTCAGACGCCAGGCCTGAAAATCTCGAGCTACGCCAAGCGGTTTCACTCGCGATTTTTTATATTTGTTTCAAAGATTAACTTTTTAAAGAAAACCTGTCCTATGTATTAATCTAGGTAATAATATATCTATCACAATAATTCATCCAATTCCATTTTTACGTGTATGAACAGAAATCGTCACAAACTTTGCATTTACTATATGGATAGGATAGGTATTGCGTGGATAATAACACACAGTTTTCATATTATTTGCATATATATATATATATATATATGTCGCCGTGTGGTTTCCCATAAGTATACCTTTGTAAATAATATAATAATAATATAAAATATAATGTTAAAATGTAAATAATATGTTAAGTATTTAAACATAAGGTATGTTTAAATACTTAACATATTATTTACTTATATTACATACTTAACATATTATCCTTAACTGGTTTCCTGTACCTATAAGTACCTGTTCAATAAGTGTTCCCTGTGTCCCTTACGTTGAATAAAATATTTTGATTTTGATTTTTTGATTTTAAAACCAGCTTTTTGTACAAAGAGACATGAATGTGCATGATGCGTAAGAGATTCTCTAAGTCTAGAGAGCACTGGCGCTCTGTTCTCTCTTAATATCGATGAGTACGCGGAAGGCAGAGTAGAACGACACTCTCACAATCCAGTTTGTCTGTTTCGGTACTGCTGATGTTATCATCCTTGATTGTTCGAGCGAACTGATCTACCTAATTTGTTGGAACGTAGTCTCGGCCTCTTCCTCCAATCACCTTCCCTTAGTCTGTTTTGTCGACCTTTCGTCTCCCGTTCAGGTGTTTTTAGTGTTCCCGTTCAGGTAAATAATATTTTAACTTTATTTATGTACCTATGCCCTTTTTCATAAATAAATGACTCTGGTTTACCTCGTTCTAGTTATAAACGCGCCCCATAGCTTGAATTCTTTCTAGTAATTTCCTCATTTGTGTACCTAATTAAAATCTGTTTCCTCATGTACATTGATTGGATGTACATAAAGCACTGGCTATGACTGCAATGAGTTAATTACTGCAACACTGAAATGCGTCTTTATATTTATTAAACGACTTGGAAACATGACGAGGTTCTAAAATCGTAGGCATATTTATTTTTCATACAAAATCGATTTATACACGTCCACCATTTTTTAAAGGCTAGGTACCCTATTCTTATACGTTTGTTGCTCATCAAATAAGTGACCATCGAAACTGCATGGCGATATAATTATGCAACCTTACAGCATTTATGATATATATTTATTTGGTTCTGAATGCTCTACGTATGCAACAATCATAAATTATATTTGCCACTTCCGCACAATGACAGAAGCATTCAAATTGATAAAGAATTTACAATCGTATCACGCCACAACATACCAAAAAAGTTTCAATTAAGTAACTGAAATAGAAAAAAAAATACGATAGCCCGCTATGTTCCGGTGCGCCCACTGTAATGACAACCAAAATTGTATGTACAGTAATTTGTACAATGTGTTGTAATGGACGCAGCATAATATAGCGAATGCCAAATAAGATTAAAATATATGCATGTCTGCTGCAATTGTTTTTCAATAATTGTATAGGTAGGTATGTATATTTTTGGAGCTTCCTATCGGAAGCTGGCGTATATATATATATATATCCTCACGCTTTCCCTTAAGGGTCCCCGAAGGGGTAGGCAGAGGTATATGTAGGTGCACCCACTTTCCGAGATATATTAGGTACCAACGTGACAGATGGCGAGTCCATCGCCGATACACAAGCATGACTTAAGAGCACGACTAACTAGAGGTTTCCTCTCGATGTTTTCCTTCATCGTACCGCTCGTGGTGTGACTAATCACTGTACTTAAGTTCAGAAACTCATTGGTACAGTCGGGATTCGAATCTGCGATCTTTGTATCGTGGAACCACTCGGCCACCAGATCCGAGTGGTTCGAGTAACTAGTTGTCTGCGATACAAAGGTTGCAGGTCTAAGCTGACATATAAGTTTCGTAATCGAGAATACTATATGTACATTTTATCTTATAAAACGTATTGTTGAGACCTTTGCCCAGCTGTGGGATGTAACAGTATAAAATTATACCTAAGTAACAGAGTGTTGGTACTAGGATAGCAGAAATCAAGGCTCGTATTATTAAGTCTCCAATTTCCAAACCACTCCACGTTTGGTCCACTCCAACTAGTTTATAAATAAAAGTTTAAAGTCGCCTCAATGGTATTTTAGATACATCGTAGTATCTCCCGTTCAACACAGCAGAAGCAGATGTAAGCTTGAGTAAATTATTATGTGGAACGGTTTGACGCCGTACTGATTCGTATCTAACACGACACCGGAACGCTCAGCATCCAGCCGTCGCATCTTCCTCCATAAATTCAATATTTCGAATCGTCGTTCGACATTTACCTGCCAGAGCACGAACGTGACAATTCTTCCCCGTGAAGTAAATTTATTGAGTGGTAGTTTTAATCAATTACTATACTAGGACAAATTTTTGTCGACGAATAAGTACTGTGTAATTCTTTATCGGCTGTCATTCAAATCAAATGATCAAGATATATCCGGAGATATCATAGTTAATTAATTAATTGACGCAACATGTTTTGTTTTAATTTATTCATAATATGGATATAAGCTCTTCAGTTTATATTAGCATAAGATCCCTTTAATTTATATTACATATACATTTATTATTTATTATTATATATATATAATCAGTGCTGGTGGTACCAAAACGTAAGCACTTTTTCCCAAAATAATAACGTGGAAGCACTCAAGACCATTAAGGATTGGTATCATATTGAAATAACACGTTTGAATAAATATTTGTCTTTTTGTTCCAGATCACCACACGATGTGCCCGTAACAAAATAGAATCTTAACAGCGGACCAAAAAGCAGGTGCGTTTGAACTCCACCTGCTCCAAAACAAACCTTATTTCAAATGCATATTTATTTATAACTTCCAAAGCGTAAATTGTTCAAAAGCATCTAATTGTATCGTTACAATTTGATTATCAAAGCAATTCATGAGTGACACTACGAACTAGTTCAACAGCCTTTATGACAGATTAAATTAACATTTCAGATCAAGTGGGTGCGGTTTTGTTGTTAGAAAAAATAGTTTTAATTTTTTAAGTCTAATTAGCGTCTTGTAATCTGTCGACAAACTAACACTTGATTAATTTACATATTTTATTGTAAATTTATGTAAATTACAATCAAAAGTACTTTTATTAATGCACCATAGCACAGTCGTTCTTGCATGGACGATTAAAGATTAGGTTATATATAGAAGGACATAGGCTATCCAAATTTGTGATATTTCAAACCCTGTATAAATACAAATACAATAATAGTATTTATTCAGAACAACTTAACCTAATTAATACATTTAAAGTATCTGCAGTTTGGTTATTCGGCAAAGGCCTCCTCCAACTGTCCAAATTCTGGTCCCTCCTCGGCCACTCTGTTCCTCATCACTCCTGCCACTTCCCTTATATCACCATCCCACCCTTTCTGCGGCCTGCCTCTTTTCTTTTTACCTTCCACTTTCAACAAATATAGTCTTAATTGTAATAATTGTATTAATTGAAATTTAATTGTATATACATATATATATATATGCAATAATTGACCGGAGCTAGCCATGCATCTTATGCCACAAAAGGCATAAGATGCGTCCACACTGCGGCACGAGAGTCAAGACAATAGACAATAGCTGATTGTCATTCCGGATGGCTCGCCCCGCGGATGTGTAAACGTGTAGAAAGAACGGTGCCATTGGAATACAGTGGCCCATCAGTATGGGTAGCCCCTTATAACTACCATGTGTTTGAATTTATGATTCGGAACTGGAAGTGGTGACGTCATAATGAAACGTCATTAGTACCATGACGTGTGCAAGCTCTAAACATAATAGAGATTATTTTTTTTGTCGTCTCTTAATTGTGATATTTAAATATGGTTAATATAATAGTTTTTTATAAAGTGACTTAATATTGTTAGCTTTTATGAATTGCGTTGCCCTCGCAAGTGTAGATTCTGTACGTTGCAGTAATCTCGTAAAGCGCTGCCTAAAGCTCGTGATATGACTAATCACTGTTCTTAAGTTCAGAAAATCTCATTGGTACAGTCGGGATTCGCATCTGTAATCTTTGTGTTTGCAGGTGACTGATCGAACCACTCTGCAAGTACTCTTTTGTTCACTTTCGCGTTTATAAAATTGGGACGTCAATACCAAGAGCCATTACAATAAGGTGGCATTCGGTATTAGTCAAACATGTCATTGGTGTAATGCTGTCGTTTTTCTTCTAAAGAGTACATTTGAAAGCGTCGCATATAAGCGGAGTTCACTAACCCCAAAAAAAACTAGCTTGGTTATGAGCTGAGCTCCAGAGACCACTTGAGGCTGTCCCAGTTTCATCCACACAAAAGTTTTCCTCTGAGTTTTCATAATCGACACGTTCGTAGTTAAACTTTAAAACCATATCAGTAATATTTTTAGAGCGTAGTTTTAGAGCGTTTTGAAATACGTCATCCAGAAAATTTATCATACGATATCAATAATTTTATTCTATACTATAAATATGTAGCGTTTGTTTACTTGAAGGTATCAGTCTCAGGAACTACTAATCCGATTTGGAAAAGTATTTTTGTTAGATAGCCCGTTTATTGAGGAAGGCTACTATGATATGACATATGACAATAGGCTTTATGACACACTATTACCCAAAGGAACGTAACATTAATGTTATATAATATTTTAGAGACAATTAATAATATACGGGGTTTCCTCCCGAGTGAAACATCGAGAGGAAGCCCGTGAAGCTCGTGGTGTGGCTAACTTAAGTTCATAAAAACTTATAGCTACAGTCGAGATTCGAAGTTATAATCTTTGTGTTGCAGGCATCTTGAACCACTCTGCCACCACGGCTGCGCCTTATTTGTATGATTATTTATAAAAGTAAAATGAATATGTTCTCAGACTAAACCCTCTATATCATCAAGCCCCTTTATATTCATTCACAAGTATAATGTACTTTTTGACTTTAACCCTCGGCTCGTCAGTAAGGGCCAGACAAACCGCCACTTGGACATTCACGACCTAATTCCGTTCTCTCGCTGACTTAACATTGTCACGGAGATTCAAGACTGTTGATTACTTTTCCAAACCCTGCCTGCGATGTTAATTGAGGAATTCTGTTGTGAGCAAGCTGCCAGCATTGGTTTAATATGCGTATCCTAGTGGCGGTGAAAGACGTCTGCATATAAGGGTTAGCCAATTATACGGGCTACAATCTCTTGGTACCTATAAACTTCCTCACTGAACGAGCTGTCTATGCAATTTTTTTTTTTTCAAATCGGTTCAGGATTTCAGGACATCGTTTCCTACAAGCTAACCTAGAAATATCACCTCTTGTTAGTATACCTACCTAAGTATAGATTTTTTAATATTTTAAATATTTTTTACAACAAGCTTATTTTAGTCCTTTTTTATCCATTGAAATGTACAAGAAGAGACGCCGATAAATACTGCTGCCGGTTCGTAATTTTATTGTAAGGCTCGTATTCTAAATCACATATTATAAAAATACATGTACAATAATTTCAACGGCAATAAATAAACCCGGATCTTATCGACAATAGTGTTGCATAACAAGGGTAAGCTGTTTGTACACGTGCTTAAAAATGAATGAGCCTCACTCACACAGAATCGACCGACAAATCTGTCAACTTGTTGGTAATAAAATCCGAGGCACTACTGGGACGTGCGTAAATAAAAGGGAAGGCAGACTGCAGATCTAGTCACCAAACAGACCCACAACTTCTCGTACATCCCGTGTGGTGTGGGTAGTTTACCCCTTCGATGACACATGTTGGAGGTCGTGCAGATACAGAATTAAAGTTCTGTTTTTCTGAACTTAAGTACAGTGATTAGTCACACCACGAGCTTTACGGTGAAGGAAAACATCGAGAGGAAACCTGCATACGTCTGAGAAGCAATTCAAAGTCGTATGTATAGTCGTGCTTGAGTAACGGCGATGGACTCGCCATCTGTCACGTTGGCACCTAATATACCTCTGGCGGAAAGTGGGTGTGTGGGTTTACCTATACCTATTACTATTACCTATACCTATTACCTATATTACCTATACACCTCTGCCTGCCCCTTCGGGGACCCTTGTGGGAAGGCGTCAGGATATATTATATGTAATTCTTACATATGAATCGGGCGAATGCTCCAATGCAAATGCAACGCTCTGTGCCAGCTGATTCCAGCCCATTTTCTGAGTCATATTATTTAACGGCTTTACTTCTTGTGATTATTTCACGATATCTAAATATGATGATTTATTATATATATATATATATATATATATATATATATATATATATATATATATCCTC
>JACCPG010007982.1:0-10405 GCA_016069955.1 Drepana arcuata
TATAATAATAAATGTATAGAAGTAGAATTTAGTTAGGTATGTCGTTATAAATATATAGTTTCATATTGACAGTGCAATCCACGAAGACGCGCCCCACTATTCTTCCTCATAGTTTATAGTGTAAGTGTGTAACCTACCAGTACTGTTTGAGTATTATATATCACCGTGCCGAGTCCCTCACGGGGTTGACAGAGGGAGTAGAGGACCAGTGCCTTCTAGACCGCTTCGACCATGTATATCTACACATGCCAAAAATAAGCACTTATTTATTTATCACTAAATATGTATATACAATAGGATATAAAAAAAATTACAGGACATACGCCAATATGAACACACTTGTCTTTTATAATACTTTTCAATTCAATTTATGTTTGAAGATAAGAAGAGAAGACAAGAGAAATATGATTCTTCTTTCCCAGTAATAAACAAAGCTTCGCGAACAATCGATCATGAAAGTTGATTATAAAATTGTTATAGGATCAATAGAATCGAATCCGAGTTCTGAACTTTCCCACGACCTTCCGCGAACGGGTGTACAGTGGTCTGATGGTGGAACTATACCTTACACACCCAACGTAATTTGTACACACTTCTTCGGTGATGTGGAAGACTATTTGAAATACACGCTGGCACACATTACGAATGTATGTTCAATTTAACTGCCGTAAAGTTGCATAACACGTTAGCTTGTCAGACGGACCGTTATCTTAATACATGCCTTCATAAAATACACAGTTACTTAAAAACAAGCCTTATTATCGGTTTCGAAACTTTCCTTTGTTGAAGAAAGATGTTTTGTCGGGAACGTTGATGTTGCTAACTCACTGAAAGTTTTGACAAGGCTTCATTTGCCAAAGGAAAATTTTATTATATCGGTGTAAGTTACCAAGTTTGCGGTTGAAACTTTGGGGCCCAAGGGACCTGAAGGTCACCATCTTTTAAAAGGCCTCCCGTCGTCTAATGGAGGCTTGTTGTGACAAGCTGGAATATATTCCTCAGAGATTTAGCATTGCTATCCAGCGTGGCAATGCTGTAAATCTTGGCATGTTGTCGCGGGATCGCGATTTAGCACCAATATTTTATCTGTAACAACCGTTTTTTGTGATTTTTTCGTATTGCAAATAAATTTGTTACCAAAATAGTTGACTCTAGTTCATAGAGCTACAATATGTAGCTTATTAACGTTTTAAATTACGGCAGTAACTTGATATGTGCTTTATGATTGTAGAATGCTCTCCACGTTTGAGCCCTCGATCAAACCCATTGGTTTACGACATAAACAATTTATAAACATTATTAATTTTGAAAATAGAATTGTAAACCATCACCTGTCAATGAGTTTAGGTTTAGTTAGGCGTATACAAAAGGCATCAAATTATATGTACAAATTGTGCGAATGAGCAGTTGAGAGAAAAACATCGATTTGTATCATCTGCTATTTAGCCATCACGTATATGTATATATTTAATTCTTTCTCCCTCTAGAAACTAGTTTCAATTCACAAAAAACTCACAATTCCAAATCGAGTTACGTATTGTGTCGAGCGAGTCTTCGCCCCGGTCAAACTGGTTTCTGGAACACGTGGTTGGAGAGTCGTGACCACCAACCAGACGGCTTCTTGCACTTACTTTAGTTATGTTTGAACTAACTCTTATTTTTATTTGTTCTGGCTTGTGTATGGCTTGGAAAGGTTACTTTTGAGTGCTTGCCTTTGAGACCGTTAATTTGATAACGACCTAGTGTAAATACCACGACACGTTCACGGGGCCAGGCTTAAGCCCTGACAGGAAATTTGGAGTAAATCCTACTAACATTGTAGGATGCGGAAGTTTGGGAGATGTTCGTTACCCAATCAGACCAGAACAGCTGAACTGAATTCAATGAAATTTCATGATTAATTGCTTGATATTTTCTGGATTAAAACATATCCTATGAGTTAATCCAACTAATAATCTATACTTTCATACATACATATCCTGACACCGAGTCTCTCCTGGGGTAGACAAAGAGAGTAGAGTTCCAGTTCTCTCTAGACTTACTTTTTCGCCTCGTCTAAATTCATCAGTGTCTTCATACGTGCTTGTCGGTGTATAATATTAATCTATCTCAGTTTTTGAGTGACTTTGTGATGATGTTGAAAAATCTTTCCAATTTATAATAATTAGAAGGATGGGATACATGCTCATCAGTTTCGAGAAGACTTGTTAAGTCCTGTAGTACACCATATTATTCTAAAATAAGATTTGATTGTGTACAATAAGCGAACATGAATCACTTACAAATTACGAATCAGTAAGTTATTTTCGTAATTAGGTCGTTATTAATTATTACTTATCTTGTTACAATGAACTATAAACTGTATACCTATTAAACTTAATTATCTTGAACACTTAGTTGTATGAGCTGTATATTTAAATAGGTATTTAAAGATCACGTGTCTCGTCTGTATATTCTGTGAATTATAATAATAAATACCATGAGACTCATAAAAATTGACATATTGACAGGCAGGACGGCTAGGTCCTACCCAGCTTCGCATGGGTGAAAAAGTTAAATAGCTCGCAAAACCATCGCAACGCCACCTATCGGGTCCAATTGTGAACTCAAATCTAAACCATTCTCGACTTTTAGAATCGTTTGGAGCTAACGATCTATGGTAACTGTCAAATAATAGACAAATAATTTGCAATAAAATGATATTGCGACTATAAATTGAGATGTAAAATCCTATCTTTCAAGTTGGATCAAACTACACATGGTGTGCAAATTTGATTAAAATCCGTTAAGTAGTGTAGGAGTCCATCGCGGACATACAACGTGACACGTAATTTATATATATTAAGATAAGTATAATTCTCGGCTGTATTTTCTGTGGGTTATAGCTAGAGACTTTCATACAAATAGACATATGTAGTCCCAAATAAGCAAAGCTGGGAAGTAATATGGAAATGTACACGTACATACTAGAAAGAATAGATATAAACATAAATTGATTTTGATTTGGACTTTTTAAATCTCTTTTAAAACAGCAATGTAATTGATTTAATGACATATATATATGTAAGGACATTAAAGACTAAAGTACAAATATAATTGTTCATCACACAAATATCTGCTTAGAGCGGCTTTCAGCTAACATCAAATCTGATCAGGTCTGGTCTGACAAACGAAAGTTTATTCAAAAGAAGGCCAAGTTACTTGGCTTTGTGAATAGTGCCGAATAGATGTAGACTCTAATTGGAGTCTAGTTTTCTAAGTCATTGTTAGCAGGTTTCAGGTCAAAAATTCAGTTACTCGTTCATGGTCTGTTAAGCTTTCGTCTTACTCGTTCTGTCATTCGATGGCGGATAAATTGAAAGAACAGTTGTATTAATTATTACTTATATTCAAATTAATTAAACTTTTATAACGACGTATATATAGTCGAGCTTAAGAAAAGGCAACGATCTCGCCATCTGTCACGTTAGCACCTAAAAGATATCTCCGAAGAAAAGTTTTGTAGGTACTACTCACCTCTGTATACTTTTTCCAGACCCTTGTAAAGTGTAAAGTTTTAAGGCGTAAAGATATATGTATGCAACATAACTTTTATAAAAAATCTCATGTGCTTGCCATATACACCAATAATATTAAGATGGAAGATTTAAAGAATAAATAATTCAAAAACTCTAGCCGTTTAAAAAAATCTTTCACACATGGCATCCACAACACGAGCTATATTTCAACTTTATTGTTTCATCTGAAATTATAAGTGTAATCAAACATACCCTGAAGTTAGTTTCAAATGCCGAACGTGGATTGTTGACCGAACAAGAATTCAAACTCTTATGCCGTTATATCCGGTTAAATCCGGATTTCATACAATACTGACTGCATTGCAACGACTAAATGCTTTCCAAACTTGTCGAACACAACAATTTAAATAATAATATTTTAGCAAAAGTCACTCACAATATCAAACTTAGCGAAACACCAATCATCACGAGGAGTGAGGACTGGAACGTGGTGACTGGATGCTTCATCTAAATGACTTCGACGCGTATGTATGAAGAGACTGTTGAATGTGGAAGGAATGTAAGGGATCTGTAAGTCCAGAGAGAACTGACTACTCTCTTTCTACTCCGTGATGGACTCGACATGATGATATGTATCTACGTATGAACATGTCACTGCAAAATTGTAAACACCGTTAGATTATAATCTCGCGAGATTGTCCCTAACGGGTTTGGCAGAGAGATAGAGTAGAGCGCCAGTACGTATGTATCTATGTATTTCATCCAAGTTAACATAGTCCCAAACTAAATAAAGATTGGCTTCTAGTACTGTCCATAGTACACGATATGCTTAGTTTCGTACTAGGTCAGTGTTTGGCGTCGTGACACAGTAATTATATTATCTGTTTACCTCAACAACTAAATACTGTAGTTAAGTTGGTACGCTTGCATTATTTTTGACGTAAGAGTTTTCATACAATTATACGCTCTAATCAATAGTGCCATCATAATGTCACAAACCCGTTTGATTGCGACAATCATGAGTGCTACTAAATGGTCTAAATTGCTTAATGAGGAGTCCCGGGTCATGTGTTATCTAATAATGCGACCGACGAGGAATTTGCTTCACTGTCCACCGAAGTAGGTTTAAACAACTTATTTAGGCCACCTCCAATCTATGTTAATATTATCAAGAGACAGATGTTGGTTTAGGAACTACAATTCCTATTTGCAGTTATAGTAGAAGATCCGACCTAAGTCGACGTTCACCGAGCTGATTATAGAACGAAACATATTTTATCATGAATTTAGTATATTAGAAAACATATTAAAAATGGGTTGGCTAAAAAAATCCTGGACAGACTATTTTTAATTATTTTTCAAAATATTATGACTTTTAATTAAATTACATCTGTTTATTAAATTACGCTGTTTTATTGCAAATACGTTGATATAGGGTTGTCTGCAAAAATTCCGGTCCTATTAGGGGTTTGCGAATTTTAAAGATTTAAATTTCAACGCGCTTGGAAATGTGTGACAGAGATCCTCGGTGTGTAAACTATGGAGGGTAGAGGTACCTCTACTACCCTTCATATAGTAAACAAATGTTGCAACATTTAATTAAAAATCATTTTTTGAATAATAATTAAAAATAGTCTGTCCAGGATTTTTTTAGCCAACCCATTTTTTATATGTCTTCTAATATACTAAATTCACGATAAAATATGTTTCGTTCTATTATCAGCTCGGTGAAGGTCGACTTAGGTCGGATCTTAGACTATTATTTTCAAAGTAATGGCACAATTTATACGGAAAATCAAACCAACTGACGATCTCAAACAAACAATCGCAGAAGTGAATTCTTAAATTTCAAAAACATCTTTCGACTTTCATTCAACCGAAGCGGATTTATTACGGACGAAACTATTTTCATCAGTGATTACATTATCATCATCTTTGGTTTTAATCTATACTGCTGTTAATAATAGGTTACAAACACGATTGAGAGAACCACGCCATCTTTCTGCGGGCTTCGATTCGCCCATTGTTCGATCAAATTGGGGATCTTTGGTTTGCATAACGCTTTGCATACAATAAACATGTTCGTATTGGTGTTTGTGTTGTCATGAATTACATTGAACATAGTCATCGGATGGTCAAAAGGTTTCGTAACTATAGTGTCATGTCTTTAGTAACTTATGTCAGCTCTTACTTGGTGTTACGCACACTCGATCTGTCAATGTCACTAAGAACTCATATTTATTCTATATTATTACTTTGTTAAAGTAATCGTAAATATCGGCTGTTGTGCGTCTGTCCGTCTGTAGAATTCCAATAAAATTGGATAACATTGATCTTGCCTCTTGCCAACTTTGTTTGTAGCAAAAATATATCGCAAACTGGTTTAAAAGTCCAACACACCCTCTAGAGCAAAAACGTAAACTGCAAGAACTCACTTAGCTTACTTGAACGTATTCACCGAAGTAATAGCATATTCATGTTTAGAAAACAAACCCGAGATCGTACCACGATGTTATTACCATCACTTTTCAATAGTGTGAAAAAGACAGGCATATTTTTAGGTATATTTGGCGTCTTTACTTTTGTCTCTTTCGCACACGTGAATAAATAGAGTAATAACAATAGTGCATCACTGCTTCTAATGTATTATGTATATATATTATGCAATATAAATATGTATATTGATACATACATGTAAATATGTATTGTTAATGACTATTAAATAATATATCTTTTTTAAGAAATATTTATTTTAATTGTATAATATTAGACACTATTTGACTTCATATATAGCTTTATCTAACCCGTTCGTTTAACGAGAATCTACCTTTTGGAATACCATAACTCTACGTTTCAAACAAGTAATAAGAATTAATCTTCGCCTCGTCGCCACTTAACCTATTTGACATGTCACTCCCTATACAGACAACTGTCAGACGCACGTTTTGCGTCAAATGAACGTCACATGAATCATACGACTAAGCAACTATTACAAGATAAATAGTGTTAAAAACATTAAAACAAAAAACTGGTTGAATCAATCAATAAATCAGTACCTTGTATGGTATGGACCGCCGCTTAAGGCATTTATTCCTAGTTTTTCTACTTGCAATGTTATTGGTGCGGGCTATTGCGGCATAATATAATGAGTTAAAGTATATTTTTGCTTGGCTGTAGTTTTATGTATACTTTGTGGGCGGATAACGGTTAGCTGGGCCTGCGTGACGGGTACTGTACTCATTTTCATTATGGACTCGGTGCATGCGCTCTGTGCATTCCAGCGTTCGATTCTAATAAGTAAGCCTGTTTGCTGGTAAAGAAATGCCTGATTGCCCCACTTTGTAATCAATCATTGATAGCTTAATGCGAATTCTTGCTCTTTGCATCCTGGAACTGATAGTTTGGTTTATCGTTATTATCTATTCAGTACATGGATATTGGTATTTTAGTCCCACATATATATTTAATATTAAATTCCTTCTTAAAGTAGTTCCTGTAGTCGCCTGCAACACAACAACTCAACAAAGAGTGCAAGTTCGAATTAGTAACTACAGTGATTAGTCACAAGACGGATTTTACGGTGATCAAGAAAACAACGAGGAAACCTACGCAAATAAATTCAAACATATCTATAGTCGTGTTCGTGTAAAGGCGATGGACTCGCCGTCTGTCACATCGGTTTCTAAAATATATACATATTACATACATACATACATATCATCACGCCAAGTCCCTAGCGGCGTAGGCAGAGTACGTTCCAACTACCTGGATCAAATCGATCGGACTCTCAAGGACGGGAACGTTAAGAGTACTCGAAACCGGCGAGCATGTATGAAAAGACTGATTAATGTGGACGAAGCGAAAGAGGTATGTAAGTCTAGAGAGAACTGGCGCTCTATACTCTCTGCCTACCCCTAAAATATATCTACAGCGAAAAGTCGGTACTACCTTAAGGCAGGAAGCTTATATATAACAATATAATATATCCTCACGCCTTCCCACAAGGGTCCCCGAAGGGGTAGGTGTATAGGTACTACCCATACACCCACCTTCCGCCAGAGGTATATTTAGGTGCCAACGTGACAGTTGGCGAATCCATCGCCGTTACTCAAGCACGACTATACATACGCCTTTGAATTGCTTCTCAGACGTATGCAGGTTTCCTTTCGATGTTTTCCTTCACCGTAAAAGCTCGTGGTGTGACTAATCACTGTACTTGAATTCAGAAAACTCATTGGTACTGTCGGGATTCGAACTTGCGATCTTTGTTCGCTAGATATATATATTCAATCAATTCAATCCACAGGGAAATCTTATTTAGACATTCCCTGTTTTTATAAGTCTGTCCTTCAATGAGACTTTAATGACCACTACAATTCTAAAAATATCTAAACCACTTTTTCCACCAAAATCTTGTACTGATTAATACTAATTATATTTGAATAATTATGTGATTGTCAGTGACGAACGTCTTTCGATGCGTTTGAAGTTTGTCTCATGTCAATTGATGGAGACATGTCACATGGCGTAATGCTAGTTTAAGATAAAAGCTGAAACAACCTTCATGACAGCTTCGACAAGGGAGATTTTAAAACGTAATCATACTTGAGACAATTGATAGTTATCATACAAATTCGATAATGTTATGGATAGTCGAGTTTTTGTTAAATTATTCTACCTGTTTTTGTTTTGACTTTAATGTTGCGTTCGATTTTATTATCTGTTTGAACAAAAGACCTCACAGATAAGTTAGGATATATGTATATACCTACTCTACATAATATTTTTTTTATAAAATTGTGTAATGTTTATATATGCTGTCAAATAGTTTGTGCAAAATGCAAATATTTACGTGCTTTGTGCATGGCGTTAGAAAGCTACACTAATATTATAAAGAGGAAAACTTTGTTTGTTTGTTTGGTTGTAATGAATAGGCTCAAAAACTACTGGACCGATTTGAAAAATTCTTTCACTGTTGGGAAGCTACACTATCTCCGGTGAACATAGGCTATATTAAATTGGACCCGATAGGTGGCGCTGCGATCGAGTTTCAGGAATTTAACTTTTTCACCCGAGCGAAGCTATGCGGGACAGCTAGTGTAAAATATTTTAGAATTAAGTGTTAGTGGGAATTTATAGGTATATATATATATATATATATATATATATATATTTAAGGTACCTGAAACACGCTATATTGAGACGTTCAGATTTGAGAGGGTTCAAAGTCGATGAGTAGAATTATGTTCAAGTAGCTTTTAAACGAATGAAGGAATCACCTGAATGCAGTATGCAGGTAAAATTTTCTACAAAAGAAACTACTTAGAATAATCCTCTACAACAATGGGCCCAAATTTCAACAAAAACGTATTCTCTAAAATCGGTCGAATTACAAAATTAACTGGAAGTTTCATTATTCCGCTCGTTACTCATTACCCTTTACCATTGCGGGCGCCGAAATGGGATTAAAAATAACTTAAAAAAACTTGTTGGCGCCAACTCGTCCCGATATGGCCGCAATGAAGATATTGTGGGACATAAGGCACCGGTATTATTAGGTCCTAAAATACAAGTGATGGTTGACAAACGTCCGAAAGTTTTTTTAATTAATAATTATTTGGACGCGTTTGGTTTTTACCGCAAAAAAGGTTATTAAATTCAGCCTTCATAATGACAGTGTGATTTCTAGACTGAAATCTTAATATATATAAATTACGTGTTACGTTGTTTGTCCGCGATGGGCTCCTAAACTACTTAACCGATTTCAATCAAATTTGCACACAGTGTGCAGTTTGATCCAACTTAAAGGATAGGATAGCCCTCATCACAATTGGATCCGATAGGTGGCGCTGCTATCGGGTCAGGAAGTTTAAAATATTCACCCGGGCGAAGCTGAGCGGGACAGCTAGTATATATATATATATATATATAAGCTACATATAAATACTAAACTATGCATCTAACTACCGGTACTCGACTATACTATATAAATCAGTGTTTAGGTATTTAACAATCACAATTTTACTGATAACTCATTATATTGACTTAGTATAGCAGAATAGTGAACGTGAGTAATCCCATATATATTCTTTTGATGCACAACTCAGAACGAAATATTTTTCCTATTAATCATTTCCTTTCACGATGCATTGTCTTTTGTTCTATGACATCATTTTCAGAAACGTAATTTTGCGCTATTTTATCTATGGATTGTTGTTGGAAACCGATAAAATTGAGCGAGTCGCGTGATGTGACGCTATTATCATCTTTTTATGTTATCTGATAAAAAATAGCTCTTTGAATACATATCCTTTAAGAAATCATAATTTTTTGCCACAGATATTATGTCCCAAAGTGACAGACGCATCATTGAATTTCCTTTCAGACTTTCTTCATCAGAAATCTCATTGGCAGCATAGACAAACTAGTTTCGAATAGGAAATGGCTAATGATATAGCATACAAATATATTTTAAACGATAACCCAAACTGATATTTGAAACGAGGGGCCCTGCGTGTATTTGCAAGATTTTATAAATGCATAAGTTACGCTGCCTGACCTTCTGACATTTCCACGTCTTAACTACTCATCTGATCAACGCGCAAATGCAAAATATACACGCAGGGATACAGAAAAAGAGGCTACATTTTATAGATATTGCTGTACCAGTGAGATTTTATGTATTATTAGGCGAGAACTTTGTGATCTCGGGGCTAACTAGCCGTTATTATCCACCATATTATATCTGTCAAGAGCTATGTCATTCTATTAGAATCCTACTAATATTATAAATGCGTACGACTGAACGTTATTGAATGGCATTTAGCACAGAGATAGATTATTAGGATAAGTCATAGGGTATGTTTTGTTCCCAAAATCCAAAACAA
>JACCPG010007985.1:0-11372 GCA_016069955.1 Drepana arcuata
AAAAAAAAAAAAGAACAAGGAACAAAAGACAAAAGCATTTGTGGGATCGCGCAGGAACATCGAATGTTGCGAAGAAACTACAGTGCACCGCGCGAGCCAAGTCGGGGGCGAAAGCTAGTATTGTAAAATTAAGCGTTTATGCAAAAAGATCCGAAGAAAATTGTGGGTAATGTTTCATTAAGGCACTTTCGTGAAGAGGTGTGACATAATGATTGCGTAACGCGAGACAACAATGACTCGGGGAGGCCCGCCATCTTGATCGTCGGCTCGCACCAGGGAGCGTGTCGCCGCAGCCGAGCGTTTGTTCGGTGTCGTGTGAGGCAAGTTGACATCGCGAGCCAGGTGGAATACGCACCCTCGCCGCGTGTGAAATTGAGCGCGAACCGACGATTGTATTAATGAAAAGCGTCTTGAAGACGTCGCCGCGCCGCCCCCCTCGAGGCCCGCCGCCTCCGCACAATACAGTACCGCGGCTGCGGTCGCCTCCGCCCGGGGCTCACTTCTGACAACTTATTGAGTCGTCGTACTACAGTCGCGCCTTTATTATGAGCCTTCGCTGTGTTCGAGTGGGAAGGTATGTAGAATGTCAATGTAAGCAATGGTTCAGGTGGATGTCTCGGCAGACGAGGAGCCGGCCCAGGGAACTGAATATGATGGATCGATTAATTTCGGGAGGGAGACGTGAATAGTTAATCTCGTGCGCCAGAGGGCGACGTGGCGACAGTCGCGGCGGGGACTCCCCGCGGCGGCTGGCAGCCGGGCCTGCGCGCGCGCACAAAAACTTATAGATCGGTATCGAGCCCAGCGACATCAATCTCCTCGCTCGCCCCGACTACTAAGGCATACGTCTTGTTTTGCACAAACATACCAACGTACTTACATTATGCGTTGGTACCTAACTATTGGTAATAACGTACCCGCCGGTCACTCGACAGGAATGCTGGCAATGCGAACACACATTCATTTTAATGTTAGCATTAGCTACATTTTTATTCGTTGCACAGACAATGAGTGCTAGCTTGCCAAATTACAAGCGACCAGGCGACCTGTAATCTCTGACCACGAGGCGGGCGCTTCAATGTGGTACGTCTGGTATGGTTGGTATATGATCCCAGTGACTATGAGAGAGTTGGAAAAGAGAAAGATCAAATGGGTACTGCTAAAGTTAACCACAATAGCTCTGCTTGCGAGCAGCGTGCCGCAAGTGGTGGCAGTCGGTCGGTTCTCACGGCCGGCGGCGGCCATTGCGGGCGACAAAGGCACGATAAATTAGGTGTCCTGACAAGTGCAACACGGCAAAGCTCTCATTAACTTAAATCCAATTAACTAATCACATGCTTCCGTTATTATTTTATTTGAAATAAAAAACATATAGTCGGCGGCTTCCGTCCCCGGCGTGACCTCTGGCCCAGGTCTGCAACAGCCCGGCCTCCCCGTGCCCCAGGAGACCTCGAGCCCCAATATCCCACGGCCGCTAGCTCCCAATCGCGAATTTCGTCCCGTACGCCATAATATATTCCCGTGTGTCCCGCCGCGGCTCTCACGGACGTGTAGAATTTGAAAAATCCTCACGGTAAAGCTTTCGCATCGGATTCCCTTCGGGCATACTATGTGAGATGTCCACGGATAAACTTGATAAATTTAATTAAACATCTCCGAATGGTCTCACGCAGTAAGTTGGGTTGGGACAAATGTCACCGGGCAGAGGCGGTAAGGGCAGGCAAATTTGTTTGGTGGCGAGTCGAGGCCGGCGGTATTAATTAAGTGCGGGCGCGGCGACCGCGGCGCGCTCAAAGGACTCGCCGATCACTCGGGACACAAAAAATACGTCTGCGACGGACCGAGCGGGCGAGGCTTGCTCGCTCGCGTATTGCGCACTCGACGGATATTTACAAGAGTTCCTGCTGCGGCCGATTGGTACCTATGTACCTATGTACCTATGTACCTATACTTGCTTTTGGGTGATGTTATGCCTCGCTCTCTCTTGGAATGTACGAATGGCTGAGGTGCGTGGCGACCACGTTCACACCTAGCGTAGGCTTTAAGATCAGATAAGGAATGAGACATTCGCTCTGCCGACGCAATGTATACAGGATTAAGGGTAGGTAAGGAGACCTGCTCCTCTCAGGATGTGATAGTAGGGATTATGAGATATATTTTTCACTATGAGGTACCCTAGTGTAAAGTTAGCCCTACTCGAGTTATTCCAGTTTTAAATAGCTGTAATAAACGTGTCACCTTAATGTGTTTTTGTAGATTTTTCTTGTGCCTTAATGAGGTGCTTTTTTTTTCAAAACAATCAGCCGTGGTGGTCGAGTGGTTCGAGCATTTGCCTGCGACACAAAGATCGCAAGTTCGAATCCCGACTGTACCAATGAGTTTTTCTGAACTTAAGTACAGTTATTAGTCACACCACGAGCTTTACGGTGAAGGAAAACATCGAGAGGAAACCTGCATACGTCTGAGAAGAAATTCAAAGGCATATGTATAGTCGTGCTGGAGTAACGGCGATGGACTCGCCATCTGTCACGTTGGCACCTAATATACCTCTGGCGGAGAGTGGTTGTGTGGGTATTGCCTATATATACACCTCTGCCTACCCCTTCGGGGACCCTTGTGGGAAGGCGTGAGGATATATAACAACTCATTAAGTCACAATAGCCTTTGAGAGTATTACAATTGTGGTTAACGCTGAAGCGGTGGGCCTTTAAATCTGGATTTGAAGTAAACATTTAAGAACGTATTTTTTAAATGTTATATTTACTCAAAAAAAATAACGATCTACATTATGTTGTGCAGATAATTTTAAAAAGTTCAACATGTTTTATCTCCACAAAACGTACAATTGGACAGTAGGTACGGGGTTACATCAAAACCCATCGGAGCCAAATCCGGGCTTGTTGCAGGCCATGGTATGGCACCGCGTCTTCCAATTCCAATTAGTTAAGTTCAAACCTGCGAGGAGTATTGTGATGCTCGCAGCACACAAGCTAATGTGTCCTCCCCCTATCATGAGTCTGACTACTTTCCTATCGAAAAAACATCAACTAAAAGTTCAGTATGCGTAAACACTATTAGCGCTCCAAAGTATTGTTGATACACACGAATAGAACGAGTTAGACGTGGTCATAATAATTGTTTGTTGTGTCATATATTTCAGGATAATCAGCCATCCTAGTTATTTGAGCGCATAATTGATGACAATAGTGAATATGCGGCATTTGGAGAATGCTTTGCGAACGAGTGTGGAGTGGGCGAGATATGAAGTGTCGTGTAATGGCGACTAGCGGGCAATGCTGCGCACGCGCGGAATGTCCGTGACGTCACGCCGCCGCTCATACACATGCCGCGTCGTACTCATTGGCTGATGTGCCAGCGTATGTATGTTTTTGGCATTTGTTATTATTCCTAGAGTCCGTAAGATGTGCATGTAGGTATTTAGAACTGCCGGTTCCTGGACAATACCTATATACCTGCCTATGGGGGAGGGAACTCCTTAGGCGCCTCGCGAACTACAAGAACTCCTTATTAATATTGCTATAGCTCTATCTGTCTGCTAGGAAGTAAAACAATTACCAAATGTACGGTTGAGCACAATATCTGTCGTCGAGTATCGCAGTATGCCTGCGGTTATATTTCTTTAAGCTAGCAATGACTGTATCAATGCTTTGGGACACTAATCTTATCCAAGCCATACACTGAGGACGGCTCAGGGAGAGACGTTACTTACCCGCACATGTAGTGCTGAGGTACGATCATATCTCAGGTTAAGTAGCTGCTCCACCTGCCACCTGCAGCACACTTGCCAAGTGCGTGTCGCCGCGCCTGCGCAGGGACCCGCGGGCGCAGTCGGAGGGCGCAGATGTCCCGCCGTCACACCACATACGCTGGGCTATTGATAACGACATTATTTCATCGGAATCCGCTGACACATTTTTTACATGTTCATAAATATTGGCAGGTAGGGCCGCCTCGGCATGAAGTGTGTCTGCATTAAACATGACGGCGGCAGTCGACCGTTGCAGTGCTCGCCTGACGCACACAGGCAGCACCTTCGGCCTCTGAAGGCGGCGGCGCCCGCTCCATGCCAGCCCTACCAGCTCGATGGACGCGGGCTAAGGATACCCCGCCTGATGTCTTAGTGGATTTTAAGATATTCTATCCATACATTTCTCCAACAGCCTTAACGGTACCATTACTCGGGGGGAGGGGGGGGGGGGGGGGGAGTCGCCCCGGGAGCCGCGACGATAAATGATGACGTTTAATAATTGATTAATCGCCGCGCTGCTCCCGGCCGGCGATGGTATCGCCACATTCCTGCGCTGCACCGCTATAAAGATGAGTCGCTAATTAATTTAAATGAGTCGGGACCGCCTGGAGGCGCACAAAAACTGTGCTTGCGAGGGTCAGGGGACAACTGCTCCACGACGAGAGATGCTATCGCCGCCGCCCAAGCTACGCCGCCCGCGACACTTGCTCCTCGCCACTGCACTGCCTACCCGCGCCTGGCCCACTTGCTCCTCGCCACTGCACTGCCTACCCACGCCTGGCCCACTTGCTCCTCGCCACTGCACTGCCTACCCGCGCCTGGCCCACTTGCTCCTCGCCACTGCACTGCCTACCCGCGCCTGGCCCACTTGCTCCTCGCCACTGCACTGCCTACCCGCGCCTGGCCCACTTGCTCCTCGCCACTGCACTGCCTACCCGCGCCTGGGCCACTTGCTCCTCGCCACTGCACTGCCTACCCGCGCCTGGGCCACTTGCTCCTCGCCACTGCACTGCCTACCCGCGCCTGGGCCACTTGCTCCTCGCCACTGCACTGCCTACCCGCGCCTGGGCCACTTGCTCCTCGCCACTGCACTGCCTACCCACGCCTGGGCCCACTGCTCATCAAGCCACATCCCATCGTACAGTGCTGCTCACCATTGTCATCCCCTAATCACGCCTACATAGGTCCACGTTTATAATTCTATTTGCACATTAGTAGATAGTTGTTTGTTTAAAGGCTCAGGAAAAACAGGCTTCATGTCGTTCGCTACAAGTCATAGGCAGCCAAGTATCGAGTGAGCGCAATCCTCGTACACTATCTAACCAAACCAATATACGAGATTTAAAGATAGAAAAAAACAAAGGTCCCCTTTATTGATTTACAAGTATCGATGCGTAGCAGATAAGCCAATGATGCCGCACCGGCCCAGCGCTGCGCCCACGAGCGGCCTGCGTGCGCGGGGTCACGGCTTCTAGTCTTGTCTAGTGGAATAGCCTAATTTCAACTTTTATATCAAATTTTCAGGTTATCAGGTACTTATAAGAGGATGGCTAGTTTCGCCTATGTTAAAAGATGAATACCACAGCGCAGTACATAGTTGCGACTGGCACGTGTATATTGGAGCAAGCCTGTAGCCTGTAGCGACCGCCTCCTGGCAGCAGCAGCTACCTGGCCGACTGGCACGTGTATATTGGAGCAAGCCTGTAGCCTGTAGCGACCGCCCCCTGGCAGCAGCAGCTACCTGGCCGACTGGCACGTGTATATTGGAGCAAGCCTGTAGCCTGTAGCGACCGCCCCCTGGCAGCAGCAGCTACCGGGCCGACTGGCACGTGTATATTGGAGCAAGCCTGTAGCCTGTAGCGACCGCCTCCTGGCAGCAGCAGCTACCTGGCCGACTGGCACGTGTATATTGGAGCAAGCCTGTAGCCTGTAGCGACCGCCTCCTGGCAGCAGCAGCTACCTGGCCGACTGGCACGTGTGTATTGGAGCAAGCCTGTAGCCTGTAGCGACCGCCCCCTGGCAGCAGCAGCTACCTGGCCGACTGGCACGTGTATATTGGAGCAAGCCTGTAGCCTGTAGCGACCGCCTCCTGGCAGTCGACCAGCAGCTACCTGGCCGACTCGTGCTCCTCGCGCCATAAATAGTGATCGTTTCAAAGCAGTGTGACACTTGTAAGTACTGCGATGTGTATCGGCCGCGGCTACCGTCAGCGGCCTCCTCACCACCTTGCCTTATCTTAACTACGGCATAAACACCGCTCTTAAGTAGGCTTGCATTGATAGCGCTCCCCGGCGTCGGTGCACCTTGCGCCGCGGGCATAGAGTGCACTTTGCTTTGGCGCCGCGGTGCCCGGCACCTCGTAAAAATAAACGCGCGGCCACTCGCGCCCATTAAACGTTATCCGAGCGGGCGCTTAATAAGCCCTTCCAACTAATTAGTCGATGAGGCCCGAGGCCAAAGGCCCGAGGCCGCTCGTCAACACCTCGGCCCGATACTATCTATTGACTATCGCCTGCATGTCACCGGCGCTGTGTCCACGGCACAGGAACCTCACTACTGAATTAGAATACGACTCGTCCCATACCACGGGATATATACCTACATAACGATCGTAGCAGTAAGGCTCTGAGATGTCGAGAACTCAGGGACGAACGTAATTGTTGTAAACACGCTAGAACCCTTAATATAGGATTAGCCATGTTGCGCTTATATAGGTGTGGTGTATGGCCCGTAATATCGTATTCGTATAGTATAGGTAGGTGTGTCATTGTCAGGCGGAGGGCCGGCCTGGCCCATTGTCCACACGGCCATAATGGCCCCACGCCATAAGTCACGAGCCTCGCGCGGGCACAAGATGGCCGCAGCGGATGCTATAATTGCTTTCGTGGAAGCCGCAGCGCGCCGCATACAGATTTGCAGCAAGCCGCCGCAAAAACGGAGCGGAGCGCTGCAATTAAACACCGCGGCCCGCAGCCCTAATGGCCGCGCATACCGCGCCCTGCCATGCCCGCCTCGGCCAGCTATACACACCTCCCGCCTCCCACCAGCCCACCAGCCCACCAGCCCACCTGCCCACCAGCCCACCAGCCCACCAGCCGACTGATAGCTGGCATCGAACCCAGGTACTCATTCCCCCGGTTCTCCAAAAAAAAAAAAAAAAGTACGACCTGCACAATATTATTGGACAGTCAGAACCACAATTGGATTAAGTAGGTAGGAAATTGGCTACTCCTGTTTACATCGAGATTACGATGGAACGTGGACGGTGGCCGGGCATGCACAGGCCGGGTGGGCTATAGTACCCGGTGGGTGAGGACTGCAGTAAGCCGCAACGCAGAGAAGGTACGCTAGCGGCATGGGGCTGTACTACGACATATGTGAGCACTAGCGGGATGCTGCCTCTGATATTGCGAGCGTTGCCGAGAGCCAGCCAGGACAATAATCAATATATTGTATAAGCATGACTGCCGGCCACGTGACATGTACGAGCATAGCAGGAATGTAGCGGCGCGAGTGTTCCGAGAAAGCGGCGCGCGGCAACGCTTCCGAGAAAACGCGAAATACCCTCCTCGCTCGCCGGAGGGCGCGCTACTAGATGAGCGAACCGAGACGTGATCTTAATTAATGTGCTCTCGTGATGCGATCCCCGGCAATGCCTGGCAATCCCTGGCAATCCCTGGCAATCCCTGACAATCCCTGGCAGCGGCCGCCCGTGAGGGGAGCTCGCCGCTCTAGCGCGGCAGGCTCAGGGGACACTGCTATCGGACGACTAGCATTAGTTGTAAGTAATATTGTGGTGCCTCTGACGGACATACGTATATGTACATATTACATTGCGGGCCGGGAACTGAGCTGGTCATGTCGCCGGGCCCAGCCGGCGCGTGATGAGCACAGCCACATCGTTAGCTACAGTATAGGTATGACAGGCTTTAGTGGATCTGTTGTCATATTAAGTACTGACCTTATTTGTGTTAATGAGTTATGAATCAAAGGTATTCTCACACCCTCTCAGGAAGGGTAGGTAGAGGTGTTACGCGCCCACATTCCAGATATTTTTTAGGTGCCAACGTAATAGACGGAAAACGAATAAAAAAGACCCATACGAAACGTATCTTCAGAACTTCAGAACGAATCAGAGGTATATATGTGGGATAAGATGGAGAGGAGGACCACCAGCGCACCGAAAGGTCAAGAGAACTCAAGAACCTATGAGCATATGATGAGACTGATGAATGTGGATAAAGCAAAAGATAAGGCTTTAAGAGAACTGGTGCTCTACTCTTAGCTAGAGCGGATATTTGCACGTTAACTCAAGGAAATACATTAATTTCAAGGAAAGGGGCTGATTGAAATTATACACGTACACAGCGAGCGATGTGTCCATGTTTAAGTAAATGTGGTGACCAGCTTTGTGTGTAGCAAGTCCTCCCGCGCAGGCTGGGCGAGCCACCGGCGCCCACTTTGTTGGCACATTGGCATTCAATCAATAAATACCATCATATTTGAGCTCTTTTTATCTATTCAGAACGTATGTATGATACAATATAAACGATAGTTGTTGTGCCAATATTACTGAAAGGTATCCTCTAATCTGGGAACTCGTATGCTTAGTACATATAATGTGTTGGTCGGTGATGTGAGGAGCGCGTTCGGTGACAGAGTGGGGCCTAGCTTAGGCCGCGGGGGGCGTGTCCGCGGCCCGCCCAGCGCGCACGCTGGCCCCGCCCACCGCGCACACGCCCCGCCCACCGCGCACACGCCCCGCCCGCCGCAGCCGGCCCGGCGCGAGGCGCGCTTGGCGGCGGCCGTGGTGAGCCTAGGCACTGGCGCGCGGGGTACCCTCTCGGCCCCTCTCGGCCCCACTCGGCCCCAATCGCTACTGCCCAAGTCTTCGCCACTGCTTGAATGTAGCGGGCGACAAGTCCGAAGCTATTCAGCTGCCACGTACATCGAAGAAACGATGTAGGTAAGGTACTGCCATTAATTATAATAATCAATGTTTAGATTTACTTATCTAGATGTTATGAGCATTCATTTATTTATTTACTTTATTTAGGAACACAAACAGTCTCACATAAAAAAATAAACATACATTAAAATAAGATTAATACATAGACAAACTGATAACAAAATTCCTGTGGAGCGTGTGGTCGAAAGAGCAGTAAACAGAAGAAGAAGAACAGTTAGTGTTAAACAATATTTCTAAATTATGCAAGATGTACATTTCATGATGCTGACAATGACTTAAGGACATGATATTTAAATTTACCCAAACTGGTTCTGTCAAACATGTCCAGGTCACTGTTGAAGTGCACATTATGAGCACAGCAAGCTCGACGGATGAATGATTCGTTTTGCCCCCGCAGCCCCCCGCAGCCCCCGCAGCCCCCCGCAGCCCCCCGCAGCCCTGCTTTGGTCAGCGGCTGGCCATGCTCGCTGACAACATCTGCACTTCATATACTCGGTCCTGGTTCGTTTCTCGTAGGTATCAGTACGAATAGTTGTATAATATGTGATTATTTATATTATAAAAATAAATGTTATCGCCTTCCCACGAGGGTGCCCGTAGAGGCGTGCCTCAGCTCCCCTCACAATCACACTCGCTCAATACACGCCACGGCGGAGATATATTTGGGGGGCCTAACAGATGGCGAACACGACTATTCATAAGTTTTTGAATTTCTTCTCAAACGTATGCAGGTTTCCTCTCGTGGTGTGATTAATCACTGTAAAAAGTAAAAAAAAGTAAAAAGTATTTAATTAGTGCAAAACCATAATAACAGATTAAACATAAATCATATGTACACAATCTTGCAGAGAGCCTGACTTATTGAAAAACACAATATCTTTTGGTTTCCCCACTAGGCAAAGCCTGTATCGAGGTAACCGATGCTATGAATATACAACATTTATTTAGTAGCGGCCAGTAACAAGGGTCTTAAGAGTAATTGAGCAGTTTATTTTATTTTACATAATTGATAAATAGTTAGTAAAATCTAATTGTTATAAAATTTACTTAGATGTATAGTAGGTATATAAAATATACAAAAATGAACATACACAGACCCTTAGTGTGGATAGGACGAAAGTGTGCAGTTTCATAATACATAGTCAGAGTATTGGCGATGGGTGCTGGTGTGGGTGCTGGTGTGGGTGCTGGTGTGGGTATAGGCGCTGGTAGCGCGCGGCTGCTACCCGACAAGAGCGCTAATTGCGCGGTGTGGTGTGGATATCATACATGCGGGTAATTAGTCTGTTTGAGGCACAGCCGCCGCCACTGCACGCCATCGCTACCGAGAAGCGATAAAAACATTATGCGAATGTCCATAGTAATGGGTGCAGGCACCGACACACGCGTTCATGTTGTGTTCTGTGGAGTCCGTCCTCTGCTGACGTCGTCAGGGTCGGCAGCGCGCGAGCGACACTCCTATAGTGGGGGAGCCCAAGCGGGGATTTCGGGTAGGTACTATTTTTTTTTACATATTTAAAAATCTATAGCCGCTTTCCCCACCGATGAAAAGTTATATATCTTTTCTTGTTATTATCTAAGTTTTGCAACTCAATAGGTCTCTATGACGCTCGAGTAAATCCCCATTTAGCAACGTGGCCTCCCCTACTACTAGTGTTGCAAGCGTCCATGGGCGTCATTTGCAGTTTAAAGCGACATCGCCATATACTAAAAAGGCTGGGCACAAATAAATTATAGATATAAAAAACAGTTTTTTTTACAATTTTTTGATCGCCGGGCCAGGCCAGCTCGGGGCCAGCCGGGGCCAGCCGGGGCCAGCCGGGGCCAGCCGGGGCCAGCCGGGGCCTATCGGCATCGTAGCCGCGAAGCTCTGCCGCCAGGCGCGCGGCCTAAATCTCAAGTAGTGGCAGTACTTCAAAGGCCATCACCGGCCAGCGGTGACGGGCGAGATTTACAGAGGCGATTATTAGCGTCGATAAATCCATTACGGGCAGTCCGCCCTGCACTGGTGTCGACCAGTTGTAGTACAATAAACAGGCCGCGCGCGGCGGCCAGAGGCGGGCGGCTACTTTGTGGCGGCGCGACGTTTCCTCCATTTAGATTAATTTATTAGTGAGCGGCTCGCAATGCAATAGGACGGCCGGCCGAGGAGGGCCGCTCGTAAACATGTCAGCCGAGGCGGGCCTCTCGCCTCCTCTGCTCTATGGTCGCGCTCTTGGGGCCGCCGCATGCTGCCAGCGCCCCAAACATTCCCCGCTCGTAACTACCATCCTCGCCGCGGACCAATAGCTATGCTATCGTGGGTACTCGCTGCGGACCATAAAGAACATATTTTTTGATATCATACCTTGGTGCCAGCTAAGTGACGAAAAGCGGATAAAAGAAGAAGCGCGCGCAAAGCATGGGGCGGCCGCTATAGTGGTAGGTAGCGGCGGCGGCGGGCTCTAGGCACAGTGGCGGCGGGCTCTAGGCACAGTGGCGGCGGGCTCTAGGCACAGTGGCGGCGGGCTCTAGGCACAGTGGCGGCGGGCTCTAGGCACAGTGGCGGCGGGCTCGAGGCACAGTGGCGGCGGGCTCTAGGCACAGTGGCGGCGGGCTCTAGGCACAGTGGCGGCGGGCTCTAGGCACAGTGGC